>SKCR01019429.1:0-69509 GCA_019454045.1 Zanthoxylum bungeanum | reverse complement strand
GATATCTAGTGCGTATCAAGAGATGATCCGTCAGTCCTGTGTACAGGGCATATGCATCCTACACGCGTTTGTGACTAGTAAATCCACAGTCGTGGTATAACTTCGGAAATTAGTTCCGAGTGTTATTTAGAGATCGTAAATTGAAAGTTGACTATATTATACCAAAAAGATTTGACGTTCTTATCTATATCCCAGGTATAATATGGATAGCCTGTGACGGAGGGATTATACGTATGCAATGACCTCCACTTGCATAGTTTTGCGAGATTATCTGTGGTCGTCATAATTCATGAGTGGGTGAATTATGGACACGAAATTAGATTTCATGACGGATAAACCGAAACTTATAGAGTCCCATAATATGAAGTGTACTCGTTGAGCACGTGGACAATGCGTTATGAATAATACAGATTATTCATAATACTTCATCAGATTAAATGAGTTAATTCGAATCGTTTAAACGGTTAAACGATAACACATGCATTAGGGGATTTTGGTCATTTAATAATTATTGTGTATTTATATTTGATACATAATTTGATTAGATACACATTAATTAATTATCAAATGAGATTTTGACACATGCCATAAATATATGTATTTTTTATTTAATGTAAATAAAAATACATATATAATAATAATTATATTAATTAATTATTTAGATATTTAATTGTTAAATATTTGAATTGTTAAATAATATCCATATTTGATAAATTTTATGAAAAATATTTAATTATTATTGTTGGCACATGGCATGAATTTATTAAGCTTAAGTATGCAAATTTGATTTGTCAACTTGGAGCTAATCTTATCTTTTTTAATTTAATGAAAATAAAAAAAATAAGCAAAAATGATAATAATGCCCCCCAAGAATCGGTCAAGGCTATTTAAAAAAGGGAAAATTTTTGTTTTCATTATTCTTCTTCCTCCTTGGCCGAATACACTATAAACAATAGCTCTAAGATTTGTTGATCAAATCATGAAGAAAATGAAGGAAAAATTCAAGAAAAATCTTAGGAAATCAAGAGATTAAAGGTAATCTTCTACAACCATAAGCTTGGAAATTAGTTTCTTGTTTTCTTGAATTGTTAGGATTGTTCTAGGGTTCCTTTGATTGTTAAAATTAGGACTTTTGGTTTTGGTGGATGGATATGGAAGTGATGATGCATGTGTGAAGTGTTTTGAGTGCTATTATTGTAATATGTATCCAATTTGATCATTTGCTAATAAGTTGCCATTCTAGAGTGTTATGACCACTCTTTTAATGCCTATAAATTTTCTTGGGTGGTTCATGTGTGGTGACTTTGATTGGTGTTTTGATTAATTGGATTAATCTTGAAAAATTGGATTTAAAGCATGAAAAATTGATAATTTTAGCTTCTTGATCAGATCTGAAAATACTGTTCATATGGTGATGAAAATAATGTCAAAAAAATTTATTGGATGTGTTTTGGGTGTTGGAACAATTTCCGGAAATAGTTTTGGAGTTGAAATAAGCGAAAACGGTGAAAAACGGCGTTACCGGGTGACTTTTGAGCCAACCGGGTGAAGGATACCAAAACAGTGAATTTTTCACTATTCAGGAAGCTCATGAATTTCCCTAACACTATTGGGGCTGACCTAGGTAGTCCCCATAAGTGTTGGGTGGTCAGTTCGGTCAAAAACGCATTTTGCGTCATTTTGCGGAAAAATACTTTCATAAAAGTTTCTCGACGTTTATTAGTTGTTTATGTCATTATTTGATATTGAATAAACATGTTTAGGTGAAATATGTATAAATTATTCATATTAGATATTGAATGATTTATTCGGTAATTTAAAAAGTTTAATAATTACGATTTCGTCCGAACCGCGCCCTTCGCCCAAAACCCCAACAAAAATGGTATCAGAGCAGGTCTGATGCTTCATCCATTATATTGATCATGCTTGATATATGATATGTAATCCAATTTTAATATTTGCACATGCATGTAATCTATATGTTTCTTGACTTTTTGGTTCTACGCTAACGGAAATGTGACGAAAATTTAATTGTTAAATTGAGTTATATTTTCTAAGGTTGAATTGAATGTTCTAAAAAATTATCTAGATTGAATTCTGCATTTGATGTAGAGTTATGCTTCCTTGAGGAATATCCCCGCTTAAAATAAGGTTGTAAAGTAACGTGTATTGGATGCATGTTTCTTAGTCCGTCTTGTCAAGGTTTATTAGTAACTTTCTATGGCTGCATCCGAGATCGTGCCAAAGTAGTGAGGGTGCAGTTGATAGAATTTTATCCATGCAGGTTGTATATCGATACTAGACAAACTCAAGTGAAAGTGGAAATCCTGAACGTGCCAAAGCTGTCAGGACTACATCAGTAGCTTGAGTTTGTTATTGGCAAGTGAAGCCTTGATACGTCTCCTTGTGAACGTGCCAAAGCAATCATAACGAGAAACAGTCAGGACCAAAATCAGGAGTCACTGGTGAGTGATTGACAAGGAGTTGTCTATCTAATGAATATACGTATGCGAGATCGTGCCAAAGCTGTGAGTCGAAATATATTCATGGGATCCTACTCTCACTATGAAATTCGATTTAATTATTGAATTCATGTTCTCCGTTGGGGATTACGGTATTATGTAAAGTAGTGGGAGACACTGTTGGGTTAAAAATCCATAACTAAAGCAGTGTGTAATTTTATGGAATTTGTTGCTTTTGTTTTCATTTATTCTATATTATTTATAGAATTATACTTCTAATCCATTGCATGCATATTATTTGAATATGTTTTCTGACTTTACTTTTGGTTGCGTATTTCTAGAATAGGTTCTAGAATGACAGTAGACTTAGATATTGTTAGATTAGTTAAAACCATCGGGAACTGTTGTTCCGATTTTCTTGAAAATCAAGATGGTTAGTGACTTAGTTACTAAGTCGCTTTAGGTAATCTAAATAGATACCTGTTTTGGATATAGTTATCTAATAAGTATAGTTTCTTGTGCGGTAAGAATTGACGTGAATTAGTTCATGTCTCGAGATTCTTGACTGACATTAAGAAAACCCCTTTAATATTTGTTTATCTTATAATGACGTTTCTTGGCTTTTAGTGACTTTTATAAGTCACGTGTCTGACACAGTTTGCTTATCAATCATTTGCAATTGTTGTGAATAATTGAACGCAAATTATAAAGCTTAAGAAATGAGATATGTATAGTTGTGTTTTGAGAATATCGATTCTCACAATACGACAACTATAAGTATTGGATACCAGATCTCTCGTCTAGTTATTTAAAATAATATTTAATAATTGTTTTGATATTTGATGTCAGAACTTGTGACTATTGGATAATTACTTGTTCAATATAAACAGTTGTTACATATTTTAATATTACTAGTAGTGTCATTAATGAAAAGATAAACATTAAGAAAATGTTCGGTTAACTAAATAACTTATAACAGTGTTTTATGAGATTTTATCACATAAGCATAAGATGCCTATTCCGTATGGTAAAGGATGGTCTGATACGAGATCACACCATATATCCTTATCCATTTAATGAATATTGTATTCAGGATGTGGTTAAATCTCATTTATCCAATGATCGTCATTGGACCACAAGATTTATTAGACTAATACATTGGATGTATGTAGTTTAATGAATTAGAAATTACCTTAGATAGTTTTCTTTACTCTGTAACTCAGTTAATGAATTGTCATGACTTAGTTGCGTGTTTCTAAAAGAATATATATTGAATGTCTTGAATGGTTCGAGAACTTTCAATATGTTTCTGATGAAATGCGGATAGAATATTTTGAATGGTTCAAAGATATTCTATTTGAAGTGTTGAAAATTATATTTTTGAAATTCATTGTGAATCTTTGAATTGTTCAAAGATGTTTGATATGATCAAACATATGAATTTTACGGAAATTAGTTCTAAAGTTATTTAATGAATGTGATTCTTACTCAATTTTAAATTTTCACGATTCCATCTTGATGGAATTGGTCAGTAGAAGTAATTGAATCTTATATGATTTGATTCGTTGATATTGAGTGTTATCGAATTAGTTTTCAATACTCTTGGGGTTATGCTCCAGTAACACTAATTCATCTATTTAATTAAGGCTTCATTCGTTCCTACAGTTACATATATGATATGTATAATAGAAAATTTGAATCTTTAAAAGTTTGAGATTTGAATCTTTCTTTTGTATAATGGTTATATAATTGAAAGTACTTGTGCCTCGGAGGTACAAGAAAAAGTTTATCATTTATTCTATTTAATAGAATATTGTATTCTATTTGATAGAGTATCTTTTCTACGATCCTGAGTAATAATTTTTTTTTATTAATTGGTGTGTAATATTGGATGTTGACAATTGTAGAAAAGACTTGACTTATTGAAGTCAAATATGAGAGTGATAAACTAAAATGGAATTACATAATTAATAAGATGAAATGACCCTAAGTCATTTTTGTATGACACAGAAATCGGCGACGCTGTTCTAGGGTCACAGCCTAGTTGGGAGTACGGAATAGCCCACAGGGGAACTAAACCGGAGAAATAACATGGAGTCGCCACCCAGTGTGAAATGGGAAAATGTGATTTAAGGCCGCACTCACCCCTCTCAAGGGAAGACCTCAAACCGTTGGGTAATTAATAGTCTTGTAATGATGTGATTTGTGCAATATCTTAACCGAATCTACGCAACATGCTCAAGAACAACCTATATCTAGTTCATGTTCATAAAGACAAATCCTATGTCTAAGTTTGCATGCTTGAAAAGTAAGTTATCACCACGACAAACACTTAATAACACACGGTAATCCCATAAACATGCTCCAATTATATAATGCGGAAAACAAATAACAACATAAACATAATGCAAATTCTAAATGCAAAATAAATAAC
Organism: Zanthoxylum bungeanum; assembly: GCA_019454045.1. Classification (NCBI taxonomy): domain Eukaryota; kingdom Viridiplantae; phylum Streptophyta; class Magnoliopsida; order Sapindales; family Rutaceae; genus Zanthoxylum; species Zanthoxylum bungeanum. Next base: position 64,613 of record SKCR01019429.1, on the reverse strand, counting down.
TAATCATGCTTAAAAATAAATAACTAAATAACATACTAGACTAAATCATGCTTACAAAAATAAATAACGTACTAGCAACCTAATCAAGCTCAAATACATGGTTGGATGAAACGAAATACGTGTGTGTCTCAAGTAGTACGTGGCGTTGTATCCCGAGTACAAACCGCACTACCGTCCATTCGGATTCGGCTACGGAATTTACGTCCAAGTTTCCATCCAATATACCATAAAAGAGAACACGCATTCCGTTCATCCGGAATTCACATCATGCCTCAACAAACGACTCTCATGCGATAATATATTAAAATAAATAAAAGAAACGAAAGATGATAAGTAAAAAAGGGTGCCCTCAGGTCTAACCTCTTTTGTTGTCTCACGAAAGCGCGTTACACGGCCGTCGGAAGGGTTGATGTTCCGCAACTTTTCTGGTTCACTAATCCAACATTTTTCCTCACTGTTTCGCTGTCTGGGCTGCTGTTTTCACTCCGTTTCACTGCTGTTTTTATTGTATTTTATGGTCACTATTTTTGGTAATTAATGGACTATTTTGTGGGTTATTTGGACTAGTTAGGGGGCAGTTTTCGTCACTGTTCTGGGCAGTTTTTTGACTATTTTTCAGTGCAGTTTTGGGACAATTTCTGGGCAGTTTTTGGGGCTAGTGGCTCTCGGTGAAAGGCTATTGATAGCATAATGAATAGTCAATCTGATGCTTCATATGATGATAGCATAATGAATACTACATAATGTGCGATTAAAGACATCAATTTAATTGTAATTGTTACGAGTTATTTTGATATGCTGAAGACCATAAGATGGATCTTGAAACATGTTCTTTGTGATCTTTGAGATATTAAGAACTAGTTTCTTATTCATGGAGAAAATAATCCGCAACCATTAGGGTCAAATTAGTTTTGAGTCTAATTATGACATTAGATGCTCTATGTCATATAAAGTTAGAAAAGATTCAGTGGGGGTGTCACAGTTGATTCTACTGAATCGGTAGAATTAGTTGTAACTTATGAAGTAATGACTTATGAAGTTGCAAAGTGACCTTATAGATTAGAAGTTTTGATGTTAGTGAAGTGCTTGCGGTTGTCTTATAGTATTTGGATTTGATCTCTAAATACATACACAACTTAGTAGCTATAGCACAATACTGATATAGCGTCTGAGTCATATTGATGTGGAATTTAGATTCTAAAAAAATATGAATGATGCTGGATAAGGAAAACGATTGAGTTTGTTGGACGAACTCAATTTGTTAAAGCGGGCTTACTTGTTGTTCCCTACCTCTTGAGTGCTAGGTGAGCTCTTGAGGGCCATGAGTATGTGATATGCATTGAGATGTGTATATGATACCGTGGGTTGACACTAGAGCAAGTGGGAGAAATTGTTAGAGTTGGTGCTCAGAGTGCCAATCCGGATCGTATTTATGTCCGATTCATAAATACGAGCAATTCCATTTTCCATAATATTACTTATTTATTGGTATTGCCTCTTGTCTTTTATACATATATTCGATCTAATTGCGATTAGATATCTAATTACGATTAGATTGAAACTAAATCTGGTTTAGTGATACGTGTACATTAGACAAAGACCCAAGGATTTAAAATGTAGTGCGCAATTACAACGTAGTTTGTAATTGACATTGGGAAGCGCACTATAAGATGTATATCCTTAAATAAAGTTCATGGTCAAGATTTACTAACACGGGTCGGTTAGTAAAATCCGCTGAGACCAATACATGTCGTATATCGTGACTTGGTTTGATGGTTTATCCCAATGAACCATGAGTCTCGGAAGACTCATATAGACATGTAGGTGTTTATTTGATAAACAGTGAACGACTCACTGAAGATTTCCTAATAGATGGTACACCAACGTCAATAGGAATCTTCTCAAGTTGAGCGAGCATAGTGGTCTTTCGACTTGATATACCACAGTGGGATATATGAGTTATCCTCCACACTTTGATGGCAGTCACATCACCGATCTATTTAGATCAGACCTCCGCCTGTTCGTTGGGTGTGGACCGATGCTCATGATATCCAGTGCGTATCAAGAGAGGATCCGTTAGTCCTGTGTACAGGGCATAGGCATCCTACACGTGTTTGCGACTAGTAAATCCACGGCCGTGGTATAACTTCGGAAATTAGTTCCGAGTGTTATTTAGAGATCGTAAATTGAAAGTCGACTATATTATACCAAATAGATTTGATGTTCTTATCTATATCTCATGTATAATATAGATAGTCTGTGACGGATGGATTATACGTATGCAATGACCTCGACTTACATAGTTTAGCGAGATTATCCGTGGTTGTCATAATTCATGAGTGGGTGAATTATGGACACGAAATTAGATTTCGTGACGGATAAACCTAAACTTAGAGAGTCCATAATATGAAGTGTACTCGTTGAGAACTTGGGCAACGCGTTATGAATAATACAGATTATTCATAATAAGTCATCGGATTAAATGAGTTAATTCAAATCGTTTAAACGGTTAAACGATAACACATGCATTAAGGGATTTTGGTCATTTAGTAATTATTGTGTATTTGTATTTGATACATAATTTGATTAGATACATATTAATTAATTGTTAAATGAGATTTTGACACATGCCATAAATATATGTATTTGTTATTTAAAGTAAATAAAAATACATATATAATAATAATTATATTAATTAATTATTTAGATATTTAATTGTTAAATATTTGAATAGTTAAATAATATTCATATTTCATAAATTTTATGAAAAATGTTTAATTATTATTGGTGACACATGACATGATTTTATTAAGCTTAAGTGTGCAAATTTGATTTGTCAACTTGAAGCTTATCTTATCTTTTTTTTTTTTAATTTAATGAAATTAAAAAAAAAAAGCAAAAATGGCAATAATGCCCCCCAAGAGTCAGTCAAGGCTATTTAAAAAAGGGAAAAATTTTGTTTTCATTATTATTCTTCCTCATTGGCCGAATACCACCATAACCAATAGCCGTAAGATTTCTTTGATCAAATCATGAAGAAAATGAAGGAAAAATTCAAGAAAAAGCTTAGGAAATCAAGAGATTAAAGGTAATCTTCTACAACCCTAAGCTTAGAAATTTGTTTCTTGTTTTCTTGAATTGTTAGAATAGTTCTAGGGTTCATTTGATTGTTAAAATTGAGGCTTTTGGTTTTAGTGGATGGATATGGAAGTGATGATGCATGTGTGAAGTGTTTTGGGTGTTCTTATTGTAATATGTATCCAATTTGATCATTTGATGATAAGTTACCATTCTAAAGTGTTATGATCACTCTTATAATGCCTAGAATAATTCTTGGATCGTTTATGTGTGGTGACTTTGATTAGTGTTTTGATTAATTGGATTAATCTTGAAAAATTGGATTTAAAGCATGAAAAATTGATAATTTTAGCTTCTGGATCAGATCTGGAAATACTGTTCATATAGTGATGAAAATAATGTCAAAAAAAATATATTGGATGTGTTTTGGGTATTGGAACAATTGCCGGAAATTGTTTCGGAGTTGAAATAAGCGAAAACGGTGAAAAACGGTGTTACCGGGTGACTTTTGAGCCAACCGGATGACGGCTGCCAAAACAGTGAATTTGTCACTGTCCGGGAAGCCCATGAATTGCCCTAACACTATTGGGGCTAACCTGGGCAGTCCCCATAAGTGTTGGGTGGTCGGTTCGGTCAAAAACGCGTTTTGCGTCATTTTGTGGAAAAACATTTTCGTAAAAATTTCGCGACATTTCTTAGTTGTTTATGTCGTTATTTGATATCGAATAAACATTTTTAGGTGAAATATGAATAAATTGTTCATATTAGATATTGAATGTTTTATTCGGTAATTTAAAAAGTTAAAAAATTTCAATTTCGCCTGAACCGCGCTTCCGCCGCGTCCTTCGCCCAAAACCCCAACAAAAACACACTAATATCAATACTCCTCAAACTAACTCAACTTTTTAACTTCATGATCTTCATAACTCAAATCTAGGTTACCAAGCTTTAATTCCTACTTAGTTCAACCAATGACAAAACCAAACATGTTTCTACCATCAATAAATCATCTCTGCTATTCTAAATTTAAAATCCAAGATTTGGGTCAAAATAATCTTACCTTATTTTTTGTATTTCCTCATCCTCCAAAATTCCCATGCTTGCTGAGTCTTTTCTCTATTTCTTCTTTCATTCTTCTTCTTCTCCTCTCTTCCTCCTTCTTCTCTCCTTCACGTCTTCTTTTCTATTTTTTGTTTCAATTTATGTATTTGTGAATCGTATTTCCTTTATATACAATGAGTTATTTGATATTTGAAATATTTTAGAAAATTATGGAAATTTGGAGAAATTTAGAGACTTTTCTAGATAAGTCCGAGACAATATTCATACAGATTTTTGACTTGCATTTTCGGCTTATTTGTGGTTCGAATTTGGAAAAATATTCAACGCAAAAGTTGTAGATCTCGATATCAACTTTCTGACAATATAAATTAATAAAAATCAGAGTTCGTATGAGAAAGTTACGACCTAAATATCACGGGCTGTCCGTAGTGGAACTTCGTAGCGTAATATCGGATTCTCGAAGAATTTACCGATAGTCATCTTACGAGGATATATGTTTCCAATCATAATTTATATTATGTGACACTCATCTCACAGTGTATCAGTAGTCAGAATTCCAGGTCGTTACACCGACTATGCCACAAATTATAAGAAGGAATTCATAAATAAATTCTTTATGTTAAAATTCGAATTCAGTCGGGTCGGTCAAACTCAAATTTTAAACCAAATATGAAAATCTAGATTTATTTTTTTAATAAAGTAATTTCATAATTTCCAAACCCAGCTATTTTGGGTCAGCTGGGTGGGTTGACCCGACCCGAATACACAGTGGTTTAAATTCAACATGACGCCACAGGGGCGAGCGAGCGAGCATTGTAGCAGAGGGGCAAATGGTTTCTCTGTCGACTTGGTTTCGATACATAGCCAGTAAGCTCGAGTACTCCGTCTCTAACAGCTTGAAGGTCACTGCTCTCTTTCGGATTTTCTGTTTTGGTTTTATGTGATCTGGTAGTGTGTAAGGGTTAATATTTAGTAGTATTGGGATTATCAAGCAATCACTAGCTGTTTAGGGTTTGTTATTGTTTAATTTGTGTAGGTTTTAAACGAAGTGGTGGGAAAATTTGTCCTGGTTTAGAGTTTATTTTGTGACATTTGAAACTAGATTGATTTTGTAGTTAGAAATTGCATTCTTGAAAATTTATAATGTTATATTGTTTAATAGGGCAAGTGGGTATTGTTCTTTTACTTCCATGGCAACACGTAAAGCCTCAATACATGAGTTGTGTTCTAATGAAGAAAACCAATTGAAGCAGAGATGGACAGCTTAGACTTAGATTTCATGGTTAGTTTATAGTTGAGTTTGACACTTGTCAACTAGTTTGGTTAAAGAAGTAGTAATTGTTAGGAGGTTTAATTTAGAATTCTATGAGAAGTGTTGCCCCAAGAAGTTGTTGATGATGAGATTACAGGGAATTTTTTTTGTTACTTTGATGAGTTCCTTGTTCATTTATTCACTTGTCAATAAATTTTATTTATTTATTTTTTTTTGTAGGTAGGAATGACAATGTGATGAGAAAGGACAAGTTTGTCAATCCTAATCCCGACAAAAAATAGTCCCGCTTCCGTCCCGTTATTTTTTTGGATAAAAAATCATTCTATTCCCATCCTGTATCTCGTTAAATCCTGCCTTGTCCCATTAAATCCCCTCATCCCATTAAAATCCCGTCTTGCTTTCGGGACATTTTTTTTGTCATGTCCCGTCCCGTTTTCAAATAGGGATAAAAAAATATTTCCCAAATCCCGTCCCAATGGGACGGGGATCCCGTTGGGACGGGACAGGAAAAATTACCAACCATATCTGTAGGAATATAATATTCAAAGTTGGCAAATGATTAATTTGCTTCTTTCTATGCTTTATTTTCCAATGGATCCTTCTGTCATTGTGTTTTTGCCTATGCTGTCAAAGGCAGTAGCTGGGGCAAGGCTTTTAGGTTCAACCCGCCCAAGCGCGGTCTTTGACCAGTCAAAGGACGATTTCAAACATGTAGAATTTGTTCCAATAAATAAAGAGTCATAACTTAAAGAAAAATTCAAGCAAGTGATACCAAGAGTTGAACAAAGGCTGAATCGTCGAAACAAGTACTTAAAACAACCATTACTAAACAAACAATATACAAAATACCGTTGTACCGTCTAAGCAGCTGTTTGAAAAACCTACCCAAGAGTCGCTTAGGCAGCACCTTTAACAGCATATGTTTTTGCTACTTACCTTGTGAATGGTTTGTCTAAAAGTATGGCTATTATTATAACTATTATATTATTAGATTGTTCTAACAGATTCTTCTATCGGAATCAGAGCCGCATGCGAGGTCAAATCAATGACTCAGAATTACTTGATTCAGTTTGGAAGTATTTATTTCGAGGAAAGTTAACTTACACTCATTGGAATAAAGGGGAGGAGATGGCCCCGGTTATTGGAGGGCAGGGGGGAACTCTGCTTGTAAGGAAGTTACCTCTTGCAGATCCAACGTAATATTAGTTATTTTTCTTTTGCCTTAAATAAAATTTGAAACTTATATTATATTATCCTTTACAGCATGTGCCATTCTGTTTTCATCCTTAATACTTGTCTGAAAATTACTCCCAGCCATATCATGTTGCCATTTTGGGGACACACGATAATTAATTTTTATCCCTAATATTCCAATCTGTTCTTTTGTACCTGATCGACACTAATTTGTATTGTTTTGAACTTCATTTCCATTTGCTCACGTCTGTATGAATTTTTTACCACGCCTGTGCTTTTTGTTTATTGCTCTAGTTCAAGCCCTTTCTGACCTGCTTGTTTATTAGTTGAATTACATGCTTCCTTCTTATTTTTTGCTTGCAATTGAGCATAGCTTGTCTTGCAATTCAGGATCTGCAGAGATGCCTGTACCTACTATTAAGTACATGAAAACAATTTCCCATGAGGAAATACTTGGTTTTATCTTTATCTTTTATTTCTTTAATGGTTTGGTTGGTGCCTGTTGATTATGATTTTATGTTTTCATATTGGAATGTCAAGTTGGATTATGATGGCATCTCAGTGTGCACGTTAATTACGGTTGTGCACTAAAACAAAGTTTGTAAATCAATATAAATTCAATTTCTACGTTACTTTTAGGAGACAAGCTTCGAATCTTGAGAACTTTCGTTGGGTTTACAACTGTAATATACTTGTTCTCTTGTAAAATTATACCCTTGATGTATAAACTTTTTGATATCTCATTTTTGGGAGTTTTTCATTTTCCTGTTCTTTTTAATTGACAGGCGTGTTTTTGTTGGAGATGTGGTGGTTGTGAAAGACCCTGAAAAGTCAGATAACTATCTAGTGAGAAGACTAGCTGCTATTGAAGGGTATGAAATGGCGTCTACTGATGAGAAAGATGAGTCTTTTGTTCTCGAAAAGGATGAATGCTGGGTTTTGGCTGATAACGAAAATCTGAAGCCTAAGGTGATTGCATTTTTTCCCTAATATGAACTTAATATTGTATTCAGATATGTTTCTGCAATGGCTTGGATTTCCATAAATCTCTTTCACCATGCAAATATCATATTCATGGACAATGCATACTGGCGAGGTTCCCTTAACTTAAAATTAGAAAGGTTGCGCTTTGTAATTGCCGCAATTGTACGTCCAACTTGAATCCTGTTTGGGAATGGATGCACATCACTTTACACAAGTCACTTCAAGATTGCATTTGGTAATGTTTATTCTGGATATCTGGGAAAACAATGTTGTTGTTTCCCTGACTAGTTTGTAGGTTGATTATCACTAATCATGATTTTTATGATTTAATGATGACCATCACTTGAACCTTTAGACACCAGCCTGATTTATCTTCTTCTCTTCGGAATTCTATTTTTGTTCTTAATTTTGAGTGTCAGGAAGCCAATGATAGTCGTATATTTGGTCCAGTTCCCATGACAGACGTAGTTGTAGAGTAGTTTATTGCCTTCGAACAGCTGTGGATCATGGTCCTGTACTGAACAGGTAAGCTGCTCAGTTCCATTGTACTGAAACCACAGTTGAAATACAGTAGGTTAAATTCTGATGTTCTTTGAATATTTTGTGTTCCTTAACCAGTCATTACAGCATACGGAAGGATTCACCAGTGTTAGAGGTGGAACTGGACATTGACGAGCTGATGAAAAATCACAAAGCATAGACCTTGCCCTCACAGACCACTGATTGACTGCATTTGGTTCGTGTTTATTGTATTTTCCTGCTTATTATACTCATTTAGATATCTGGTTTGCGTCAAGTACAAAGTGAAAAATAAAAAGATGATCTTCATGGTCATCTCATACAAGAGGTGCCAGATTTATGATAATTCTTGACCAAATGTGGCTTTGGGTTAATCGAATCATTCCTTTGGAATAAAGAAAATGCAGAGGCCTCTATCATCGAGTTTATGTTTTAGAACATTATGTTGTTTAAATTGCTGTCCAAAAAAAATGGGCAAACATTGTGTTGCATGATTCCAATGTGTTAGAGATTAACATATGAAATGACTCCTTTCTTTTTGGCCAAATTCTTTTTGTAGAGACCTCTGCTTGAGGGGTTCGGATCTGCTTTTGTTTTGTTAACAATCTTTTTATTGAAGATTTTAAAGTTACCAGCGGATTAATAAACTCTGAGAAAATTTAAAGGTTTATTTGGTATATGACGAATTAAAAGGTTCCCGGTGCATAAGGAACTTGGTTTGAACAACACTAATAAGACTACATTTTCTTTTCAATGAGAGGTGGATAATTTTTTTTAAAAAAATGGTGGGACTACTTTCACCATAATAAGTACTTTGAATTCAATTCTTCTTGTAACACCTGAGTTTTGAATTTTGAAATCATACTAAAAGTATTTTTTCAATATTAAAATTATTTAAAATTTATTTGATAATAGGTTAAAAAACACTAGTTAAGTAATGCTTTCAAATTGAACACATCCTTAAAATACCAAAATTATAATTTGTAAACGGGATTACTATTAGAATAATAAATGATGTATTTTTCATTTATGACTGTTTGTTTCCATTCACATATGGTAAATTATCATATACACCTTTGATTATTTATGTATTTTCAAATTTAGTGTATGAGTGTCATATAAGAGAGGGTTTAAGTCTGAAATTAGCAATTTAAAATAGTTCGTAGAAAGCAAACAAAAATTAGTCATTTGTTTGTGATTTATCTACAGCTGTGGCCTATTGTATAAATATATAGGGATCCTGATCCGGGATCGTTCATGTGACGACATGAAAATGGAAACACTTTATCTGATGAGATCATATAAAATTGGACCCAGAAAAAAATACATTTCTTATAATATCTGTTAGACTAAGAAATTCATATCATTCTACTAAATAATCATATATAGATTGATCTAAATCATGAGTGTAATATGAACTCTTGCATGACAGAGTATGTCATTTGATTTACATGAGTGAGATTGATGTAGAAATCCTAATCAATAACTTCATACTTTGGGAGCATGGTTTGATGTGTAACTATAAATATTTTTACATAAATATGGAATCCACTCCTTACGAGAAATATATGAGTATCATATTTACGGGTTGGTTCAGTACTTGAATGATTAGAATGCTCAAATCTTTCTATTACGAATAAAAAGATAAATTTCATAATAATTATGAATAAATTGTTCATTAAAAAATCAATGGTACGTAACACACAAGAAATAACTTAGAGGGTTATAACAGACGTTATAACCCGGCTATAATTATAAGATATTAGTGGATGGTCAATCTATATCAAATGATAATATCGATGACTGACGATGTAGCTCGATTTAAATTAACTATCTGTAGTGACGAGAGTTCAACTTCAGGTTTTTAGTGGAATAATCTAAAGTTAATTTAGAATATTTGATTAAAGAGTTTTAATCAATATACCGAGATTATTGGAGATCAAAACTGTAGGTCCATTTAGAAAAGAAATTAAATAATAAAAGATTATTTAATAAATATTAATTTGATTAACAATTAAATACTTTAATACTATGTATTAAATTGTTTAATATATAATTTTCTATAATTAATTATTATGAAATAATCATTTAAATATTCAAATTATTTGAATTTGAATGAATTAATTCAAAATTAATTTTAGTCAATATTAAGATATTGATTATATCTTTAATATAATTCAAACATATAATAAGATATATGATATCCTATTCATACAAAGTTTTTGCTCACTGCATTACGCCCTTTAGCGTAAAAATGTACTGTTTTGGTGCTATGTTTTGCAGTGAATTCTTAGCTAATATAGAGGGCGGATCCAAGATTATTTTGGGACTAATTTGGTTGCATAAAATTTGTTGACGGGTGAATTTCGTTACAGGGAAAATTTGGAATCTTACTCCTCGAATAATCGTCATCCAACTGTGAATTTGTTTGGTTTGTTGGGAACCAAAAACAAATTCAGTAGAAAATAAGAATAAACACAAAGATCAACAAAGGAATAAGAGAATAAACTGGTTTAATAATGTGGTCGGGCTTGACCGACCTCTTTTTTACAGGTGGTCGGTGTTGGGGTTTCGGGCGAAGGGCGCGGCGGAAGCGCGGTTCGAGCGAAATTATAATTTTAAAATTTTTCAAATTACCGAACAAATTATTCAATACCTAATATGAATAATTTATTTATATTTCACATAAACACATTTATTCGATATCAAATAGCGACATAAGTAAGTATGAAACGTCGCGAAACTTTTACGAAAAATATTTTTCCGCAAAATGATGTAAAACGTATTTTTGACCGAACCGACCACCCAACAGTTATGGGGACTGCCCAAGTCAGCCCCAATAGTGTTAGGGCAGTTCATGGGCTGCCCTAACAGTGACAAATTCACTGTTTGGTCAGCCGTCACTCGGTTGGCTCAAAAGTCACCCGTTAACGGCATTTTTTGCCGTTTTCGCTTATTTCAACTCCGAAACACTTTCCGGCAATTGTTCCTGTTAAGGTTGGTGCTCAGAGTGCCAATTCAGATAGTATTTATGTCTGATTCATAAATAAGTAATATTATGGAAAATACGGTCGGAGGTCTGATCTAAATAGATCGGTGACGTGACTGCCATCAAAGTGTTGAGGATAACTCATATATCCCATTGTGGTATCTCAAGTCAAAAAACCACTATGCTCGCTCAACTCGAGAAGATTCCTATTGACGTTGGTGTACCATCTATTAGGAGATCTTCAGTGAGTCGTTCAGTGTTTATCAAATAAACACATACATGTCTATACGAGTCTCCCGAGACTCATGGTTCATTGGGATAAACCATAAACCATCGGACCAAGTCACGATATACGACATGTACTGGTCTCAGCGGATTTTACTAACCAACCCGTGTTAGTAAATTTTGACCAGGAACTTTATTTAAGGATATATATCTTATAGTGCGCTTCCCAATGTCAATTACAAACTACATTGTAATTGCACACTACATTGTAAATCCTAGGGTCTTTGTCTAATATACACGTATCACTAAACCATATTCAGTTTCAATCTAATCGTAATTGAATATCCAATCGTAATTAGATCTAATACGTGTATAAAATACAAGAGGTGCTACCATAAAATAAGTAATATTATGGAAAATGGAATTGCTCGTATTTATAAATCGGACATAAATATGATCCGGATTGGCACTCTGAGCACCAACCCTAACAATTTTTCCCACTTGCTCTAGTGCCAATCCACGGTATCATATACACATCTCAATGTATATCACATATTCATGGCCCTCAAGAGCTTACCTAGCACTCAAGAGGTAGGCAACAACAAGTAAGTCCGCTTTAACAAATTGAGTCCGTCCAACAAACTCAATCGTTACCTTAGCCATCATCACTCATATTTTGTAGAATCTAAATTCCACATCAATATGACTTAGACGTTATATCAGTGTTGTGCTATAGCTACTGAGTTGTCTATATATTTAGAAATCAAATCCAAATACTATGAGACAACCGCAAGCACTACATTAATATGAAAACTTCTAATCTATAGGGTCACTATGCAACTTCATAAGTAGCAATTGATTCCACTACTTTAGTAGAATTAACGGTGCCACTGCATCTTTTCTGACTTTATATGACATAGACCATCTAATGTCATAATTAGGATCAAAACTAATCCGACCTTATGGTTACGGACTAAATTCTCCATGAATAAAAAAACTCATTCTTAATATCTCTAAGATAACAAAGAATATGTTTCAAGACTCATCATATGGTTTGTAGCATATCAAAATAACTAGTAATAATTACGATTAAATTGATATCTTAATCGCACATAATATAATATTCATTACGCCATCATCTTATGATGCATAAGATTGACTAGACATTCTAATCAATCTTTTTTTCGACAAAGGTATCATCCTTTACGAAAGATGAATACTATATATAAAAGACACGTTAACTGTCAAACAGTTATACTAACTATCATACAGATAGTCTTACAATGTCTTTTACTAGATCATATCTAATACGCGACTAATGGGAGAATTTCACAAGTCTATTAGTTTTATATCATATATAAAACTTTATATCAAATATATCAGAGACTACTCCCACTTCTTTCACTGATAAATAAGACTTAGGATATATACAATGCTAGAAAGAAGTTTGTACACTCCCACTGACCCTACTAACAAATATGTATTCTCTATGCTTTGATAAAATCAGACAATCTGACTGTATGCAAATTAGAGAACACAAATTTTTGGAAAACTTATCTGAGTCTACAATAGGCTCTATAAGCTAGTATATCAAACTGTAATCTTAGCAGAATACAAACTCTAGGGCCATTCTAGAATGAACTCTTCAAACAAAGAAATCACAACGGATCTCTCATTCGAAGAAAACATTCAGGATTGCCACTTTGCATTCTTTAGCCAAAATACAGTTTAATATCAACATTAACCAATAGATCTTTAATTGTTCAATCAGTGTGACAAGAGACAAGTTTTCTCAGGATCTACAATAGATCACTAAGTAAAACTTTTCTCACTGTCATACTACAAATGTTAAACCTTTATCAAGCTCACTTTACTTTTGCTGCGCAAATAATTTACACACTTTATGAACTATTCACAACGAAAGCCTAATCAAGTTCAAAACTTGATCGCAGTAAGCTACGAACAATCTTAGATCTATGGTTCAATGCTAACTTCCGAAATCAATATCAAATATCGCTCCCACTATAAGTTATAGGATAATTTTCTTTAATAAGAAAACAACAGAATCATTAAATATCAAATACTTCGTAAATGATTATGACATCCTATTGAACTTATACGAAAGATGTCTAAGAGTTTTTTCATCTAATTAATTATGTAGTTCTATTACAGTTTATCATTCTCACATTTGACTTCACTAAGTCAAGTCTTTTTACAATCGTTAACATCTGATGTTAACATACCAGGTAATAAAATAATTTATATTTCTCGGGATCGTAGAAAAGATATTCTATCAAATAGAATACAATATTCTATTAAATAGAATAAATGATAAACTTCTATTTGTACCTCAAAGGAACAAGTACTTTCAATTATATAATCATTATACAAAAGAAAGTTTCAAATCTCAAACTTTTCAAGATTCGAATTTTCTACTATACATATCATATATGTAACTGTAGGAACAAATGGAACCTTAATTAAAGAGATGAATTAATGTTGCTGGAGCATAACCCCAAGAGTATTGAAAACTAATTTGGTAACACTCAATATCAACGAATCAAATCATTTAAGATTCAATTACTCCCATTGACCAATTCCATCAATATGGAATCGTGGAAGTTTAATATTGAGTAAGAATCACATTCATTAAATAACTTTAGAACTAATTGCCATAAATTCATATGTTTGATCATATAAAACATCCTTGAACAATTCAAAGACTCACTATGAATTTTATAGTTTTCAACACTTCAAATAGAATATTTTTGAACCATTCAAAGTATTCTATCCACGTTTCATCAGGAACATATTGAAAGTTCTCGAATAATTCAAGGCGTTCAACATGTTCTCTATTAGAAACACGTAACTAAGTTATGATGATTCATTAACTAAGTTACGGAGTAAAGAACTATCTAAGATAATTTTAAATTCATTAAACTATATACATCTAATGTATTAGTTTAATAAATCTCATAGTCTAATGACGATCATCAATTAAATGAGATTTAATCACATCCTGAATACAATATTCATTAAATGGATAAGGATATATGGTGTGATCTCATATCAGACCATCATTTACCATACGAAATAAACATCTTATGCTTATGTAATAAAATCTCATAAAGCACTGTTCTAAGTTATTTAGTTAACCGAACATTTTCTTAATATTTCCCTTTTCATTAATGACACTACTTGTCATATTAAAATATGTAACAACTGTTTATATAGAACAAGTAACTATCCAATAGTCACAAGTTCTGATATCAAATATCAAAACAGTTATTAAACATTATTTTAAATAACCAGACGAGAGATCTAGTATCCAATACCTATAGTTGTTGTATTGTGAGAACCAATATTCTCTATACACAACTATACACATCTCATTTCTTAAGCTTTATAATTTACCTTCAATTATTCACAACAATTGCAAATGATTGATTAGCAAACTATGTCAGACACGTGACTTCTAAAAGTCACTAAAAACCAAGAAATGTCATTATAAGATAAACAAATACTAATGGGGTTTTCTTAATGTCAGTCAAGAATCTCGAGACATGAACTAATTCAAGTCAATTCTTACTGCATAAGAAACTATTCTTACTAGATAATTATATCCATAACATATATCTATTTAGATTACTAATCGTGACTTAGTAACTAAATCACTAACCATCTTGATTTTTCAAGAAAATCGGAACAACAGTTCCCGATGGTTTGAACTAATCTAACAATATCTAACTCTACTGTCATTCTAGAACCTATTCTAGAAATACGCAACCATAAGTAAAGTCAGAAAACATATTCAATTAATATGCAATGTAGTGAATTAGAAGTATAATTCTATAAATAATATATAATAAAGGAAAATAAAAGTAGTAAATTCCATAAAATTACACACTACTTTAGTTATGGATTTTTAACCCAGCAGTGTCTCCCACTACTTTACGTAATACCGTAATCCCCAACGGAGAACGGGAATTCAAAAATTAAATCGAATTCTATAGTGAGAGTAGGATCCCATGAATATATTTCGACTCACAGCTTTGGCACGACCTCGCCTATGTATATTCATTAGGTAGACAACTCATTGTCAATCACTCACCCGTGACTCATGATTTTGGTCCTGACCGTTTCTCGTTATGATAGCTTTGGCACGTTCACAAGGAGGCGTATCAAGGCTTCACTTGCCAATGACAAACTCAAGCTTCCGATGTAGTCCTGACAACTTTGGCACGTTTAGGATTTCAACTTTCACTTGAATTTATCTAGTGTCAATATACAATCGGCATGGATAAAATTCTATCAACTACACCCTCACTGATTTGGCACGATCTCAGAATGCAGCCATAGAAAGTTAACCATTAAACCGTATTGCTAAGATGGACCAAGAAATATGCATCCAACACACGTTACTTTACAACCTTATTTTAAGCGGGGATTTTCCTCAAGGAAACATTGCTCTACATCAAATGTATAATTTTAATCTAAGTCATTTTCTAAACAATTGAATTCAACCTTAGAAAATATAACTCAATTTAACCATTAAATTTTCGTTACGTTTTCCGTTAGTGTAAAATCGAAAAGTCAAGAAACATATAGATTACATGGATGTGCGAATATTAAAATTGGATTACATATCATATATCAAATATGACTAATGTAATGGATGAAGCATCATACCTGCTCCGATACCATTTTTGTTCGGGTTTCGGGAGAAGAACGCGGCGGAAGCGCGGTTTGAGCGAAATCATAATTTTAAAACTTTTTCAAATTACCGAACAAATTATTCAATATATAATATGAATAATTTATTCATATCTCACCTAAACAAATTTATTCGAAATCAAATAGCGACATAAGTAAGTATGAAACGTCGCGAAACTTTTATGAAAAATGTTTTTCCGCAAAATGACGTAAAATACGTTTTTGACCAAACCGACCACTCAACACTTATGAGGACTGCCCAGGTCCGCCCTAATAGTATTAGGGCAGTTCATGGGCTGCCTGAACAGTGACAAATTCACTATTTGGATAGCAGTCACCATGTTGGCTCAAAAGTCACCCGGTAACGCCGTTTTTTACCGTTTTCACTTATTTCAACTCCGAAACACTTTCCGGCAATTGTTTCTGTTAGGGTTGGTGCTCAGAGTGCAAATACAGATCGTATTTATGTTCGATTCATAAATACAAGTGATTCCATTTTCCATATTATTACTTATTTAACGGTATCACCTCTTATCTTTTATACACATATTCGATCTAATTATAATTGGATATTCAATTACGATTAGATCGAAACTAAATATGGTTTAGTGATACGTGTATATTAGACAAAGACCCTAGGATTTACAATGTAGTGCGCAGTTACAACGTAGTTTGTAATTGACATTGGGAAGCGTCACTATAAGATGTATATCCTTAAATAAAGTTCCTGGTCAAGATTTACTAACACGGGTCGGTTAGTAAAATCCGCTGAGACCAGTACATGTCTTATATCGTGACTTGGTCCGATGGTTTATCCCAATAAACCATGAGTCTCGGGAGACTTCTATAGACATGTAGGTGTTTATTTGATAAATACTGAACGACTCACTGAAGATCTCCTAATAGATGGTACACTAACGTCAATAGGAATCTTCTCGAGTTGAGCGAGCATAGTGGTCCTTTGACTTGAGATACCAAAATGGGATATATGAGTTATCCTCCACACTTTGCTGGCAGTCACGTCACCGATCTATTTAGATCAGACCTCCACCTGATCTTTGGGTATAGACTGATGCTCATGATATTCTGTGCGTATCAAGAGAAGATCTGCCAGTCCTATGTACATGGCATAGTCATCCTGTTGGACAATTATGACCCATAGCATCGCTATTTGTACAGAACATGGTGTTATTGTATAAATTAACTATGTGACAAAGGAAATTGCTCTTTTATCATTTGTAATTGGATTACCGGGATATATAAATGATAAAAGTCCATATGATTAGTTCCGGATTAATAAGATATGAGACAATATTAATCCACTAAAGTTTAATCATTAAAATATCCCTAGTCGTAGTATTATCGAGATTGGACATCGATAATGCGGAATAGACTAGAATTGCACTTGTGCGCGTTGTGGGAGCATGACGACATAGTTCTCATATATTTAAGTATTGGATACTTATGCAAGTGTTATATGAGGTTGTGTTTACCGATGGTACGGAAACAGCTTCGCTCTGGATAGACCCCTCGGAATCCCATTGGTAGTATGACTATGTGTCTATGGGAATCCAATTCAGGGTAGGTGTATTTGGTCTCAACCTGAGACTTGCATCGCTAATACTTGTGACAATCAATATACTTTGGTTTTGGTCGTCTGGGGCATTAACAGGTTCCGTGTACGCCTCTTCTGGGTATATTGAGAATCATAGTGTATTGGGTGTGATGCCAAGATGGAAGTATCACTTCAGTTATATGAAGATGATGATTATGTAGGATACGGAACTAGTACTCTTATGTACTGCAGTCATCGGGATAATATGACTAGGTCATGCTTATCCGATTATAGAGACTAGTTACCAGAGATCTGATATATGCTTCGTACGGGGCAGACACAATTCCAGCCCCAGGCCTAGCATGTGACATCCGATACTGGATCGTAATACGCAATACTATATATACTACGCCTGACATAGATGGGTAGGCACAGTGCTTTGCTAGAAGCCAACCATGTCTTATAAATCGGTAAGAATGTGGTACTGGTTACGCACGTATTCGGATAGTCCTATAACCGGATTTACTGCCAGCATATTCAGAGATCTCATAGGTCGCTTCCCGAAGATTCACCGATGACGTATGACTCGAACATAGTTAATCTCGGATTAATTGAAAGAGAGAAAATTAATCTAGGATAAATTACGGAGAATTTATCTGGGATAAAATTCAAATAAAAGAGAGAGAACGATTAATTTGGAATTAATCAATTAAAATAATATATTCGATATATTAAATGAAATTAGATTTCATAACGAAATTAAAATTAGATTTTAATTCGGGCGAACGAATTAATTTAGAATTAATTCGCGAGCGATGTGAATAGTAATTTTACTAGGCATAATTATTTAATTAAATTTGATTTAAATACGTCGCAACGGAAAATTTGTTAATTCGAAATTAACGAACCCGAGCCCGGAACGTGTTTGCGAGCCCACTCAAATTTTGAATTCAAGTGGGGCCCACACAAGTCACATCACCTAGTCTATCTCATCGCCTTTTTGGTTGATGGAAGTGGTTGGGTTGTTGGTGACTTGTTTAACACACTAATGTGAAAGGTGATTGACCTTTACCTAAATTTGATTTTTTGGTATATGGTTTTGATTTTTGGAAAATCATTTTTACACTTCACACTTTTCACTTCTCTCCTCCTCACCACTTGGATGTGACTCTCCCTCTCATTTTCTCACCATTGCCGTGAGTTACAAAGAAGATAAGGAATAGTTTTGTTGCAAAATTCATCCTAAGCTAGCACTTAAGGAATCATATAAAGGTGTTAGGGACACTAACCCTTGAGTTTGGAATTCAAGAACAAGCTTGGAAGCTCAACATACATCAAAGATGAGAGCTTGGAGCAAACTTCAAAGGTTGGAATTTTTGTTATCTCCTACATCCACTTAGCCGATCAAAGTGAGTATTTTCCGCTACTTTACTTTGCGTATTCACATGATTTTATGCTTAATGATCTTGGTTATTGTTCTTTGAGAACCCAACACATCTTACACGTGTTTACGATCTAGTAAATCCATAGCTGTGGTATAACTTCGGAAATCAGTTCCGAGTGTTATTTAGAGATCGTAAATTGAAAGTCAACTATATTATACCGAAAGGATTTGATATTTTTATCTATATCCCAGGTATAATATGGATAGTCTGTGACAGAGGGATTATACGTATGCAATGACCTCGACTTGCATAGTTTAGTGAGATTATCCGTGGTCATCATAATTCATGAGTGGGTGAATTATGGACACGAAATTGGATTTCACGACGGATAAACCTAAACTTAGAGAGTCCCACAATATGAAGTGTACTCGTTGAGCACTTAGGAAACGCGATATGAATAATACAGATTATTCATAATACTTCATCGAATTAAATGAGTTAATTCGAATCGTTTAATCGGTTAAACGATAACACATCCATAAGAGCATTTTTGGTCGTTAGTAATTAATGTGTATTTATATTTTGATACAAAATTTGATTAGATACACATTAATTAATTGTCAAATGAGATTTTGACACATGCCATTAATATATGTATTTGTTATTTAATGTAAATAAAAAATTTAAATAACAAATACATATATAATAATAATTATATTAATTAATTATTTAGATATTTAAATGTTAAATATTTAAATAATTAAATAATATCTATATTTCATAAATGTTATGAAATATGGCTAATTATTATTTGTACAAATGGCATGACTTTATTAAGCTTAAGTGTGCAAATTTGATTTGTCCAAGTTTAAGCTTATCTTATCTTTTCTTTTCTTTAATTTAATGAAATTAAAAACACAAAATGACCAAATTGCTCTTTGTTGAGTCGGTCACTCATTTTAAAAGAGGGAATTTTTTTTTTCTTTCTTCTTGAATCCACCTTGGACGAAACATTAGAGAAGAAAAGCCCTAAAATTTCTTTGATCAAATCATGAAGAAAATGAAGGAAAATTCAAGAAAAAAGCTTAGGAAATTGGAGATTAAAAGGTAATCCTTAATCTTCTAGAGCTTGAACATTTGTTTCTTGTTTTCTTGAATTGTTAGAATGGTTCTAGGGTTCCTTTATTTCTTAAATTTGGGGCTTTTGGTTTTGGTGGATGAATTGGAAGCTTATTTGCATGTGTGAAGTTTATTTGGACGAAATTAGTGTAATTATTGTCCAATTTATTCATTTGATGATGGGTTTCCATTCTAGAGTGTTATGACCACTCTTATAATGCTTAGAATTGTTCTGGGGTGATTCATGTGTGGTGACTTTGAATTGTTGTTGAGATTAATTTGATTAATGTTGAAAAGTTGGATTTAAAGCATGAAAATTGATTATTTTTGTTGCAAAATAAGATCTGGAAAAACTGGAAATTTTTTGATGAAAATAATATCTTTTGAATGTATTGTATGTGTTTTAGGTGTTGGAATAATTTCCGGAAATTGTTTCGGAGTTGAAATAAGCGAAAACGGTGAAAAACGACGTTACCGGGTGACTTTTGAGCCAACCGTGTGATGGCTGTCCAAATAGTGAATTTGTCATTGTTTGGGCAGCCAATGAACTGTCCTAATACTATAGCGACTATCCTGGGCAGCCCCCATGTGTATTGGGTAGTAGGTTCAGTCAAAAACGCGTTTTATGCCATTTTGCAGGAAAACGTTTTCGTAAAAGTTTCACGATGTTTCTTAACCATTTATGTCGTTATTTGATATCGAATAAATATGTTTAGGTGAAATATGAATAAATTATTCATATTGGATATTGAATAATTTATTCGGTAATTTAAAAAGTTTTAAAATTACGATTTCGCCCGAACAACGCTTCTGTTGCGCCTTTTTGCCCAAAACCCCAAAAGTTCCAACACCCAAAAAACATCCAATACATTCAAAATACATCATTTTTATTACAAAATTTCCAGTTTTTCCAGATCTGATTTTGCAATAAAAATAATCATTTTTTCATGCTTTAATCCATTTTTTTTTCAACATTAGTCTAATTAATCAAAACACCAATTCAAGTCACCACATATGAATTACCCAAGAACAATTCTAGGCATTACAAGAGTGGTCATAACATTCTAGGAAACATGTCATCAAATGAAAAAATTGGACTAATATTACAATAATATCAACCAAAACACTTCACACATGCTTCAACACTTCCAATTCCATCCACCAAAACCAAAAGCCCCAATTTTCAACAAGTAAAGAAACCCTAGAACTATTCTAGGAACACAAGAATAAGAAACAAAGTTTCTAAGCTCAAGAACATAAAGAATTACCTTTAATTCTTCCATTTCCTAAGCTTTTCTTGAATTCTTTCTTCATTTTCTTTGTTGATTCTTCAAACTAATTTGAGAGAGACTTAGAGAGATGACTCTCGGCCATGGAGGAAGTTAGAAGGAAATTGAAAAAATTTTAACCTTTAAAAATTAACATGACCGACTTTAGGTAGGGTTATTTTGGTTATTTTTTTTACAAATAATAATTTGATTCAAAATCAAATTAATAAATCATGCCACATGGATCCAATTAATAATAAGCATGTGTGATAACAATTATCACAAATGAAAATTATCAAATAAATCAAATATAAAGTTAAAGTAGTCAAAAATCAATTTAACACTTTAACCTTAATTTAATACCAAGTGTAACCAATAATAATTAAACATATATTCCATAACAATTATGAAATATATATGTCAATTAATCATCTAAATATTTAACATTTAATTATCCAAATAATTAATTAATTTAATTATTAATCCATATGTATTTTATTTACATTAAATAAAATACGTATAGAAGTGACAAGTGTCAAAATCCCATTTGACAATTAATTAATGTGTATCTAATCGAATTATGTATCAAATACAAATACAAAATAATTATTAAATGACCAAAAATGCCCTTAAACATGTGTTATCGTTTAACTGATTAAACGATTCGAATTAACTCATTTAATTTGATGAAGTATTATGAATAATCTGTATTATTCATATCGTGTTGCCCAAGTTCTCAACGAGTACACTTCATATTGTGGGACTCTCTAAGTTTAGGTTTATCCGTCATGAAATCCAATTTCGTGTCCATAATTCACCCACTCATTAATTATGACGACCACGGATAATCTCGCTAAACTATGCAAGTCAAGGTCATTGTATACGTTTAATCCCTCTGTCACATGCTATCCATATTATACTTGGGATATAGATAAGAACGTCAAATCCGTTCAGTATAATATAGTCGACTTTCAATTTATGATCTCTAAATAACACTCAGAACTGATTTTTGAAGTTATACCATAGCCATGGATTTACTAGATCGTAAACACGTGTAGGATGCCTATGCCATGTACACAAGATTGACGGATCCTCTTTTGATACGCACAGGATATCATGAGAATCAGTCCACACCCAACGAACAGGCGGAGGTCTGATCATGAATAGATTGGAACGTGACTGCCATCAAAGTGTGGAGGATAACTCATATAGTCACAGTGGTATCTCAAGTTAAAAGACCATTATGCTCGCTCAACTCGAAAAGATTCTTATTGACGTTGGTGTACCATCTATTAAGAAATCTTCAGTGAGTCGTTCGGTGTTTATCAAATAAACACCTACATATCTATACGAGTCTCCCGAGACTCATGGTTCATTGGGATAAACCATCGGACCAAGTCACGATATACGACATGTAATGGTCTCAGCGGATTTTACTAATCGACCCGTGTTAGTAAATCCTTTTAGTAAATCGCTAACAATTTCGTGTCCATAATTCACCCACTCATTATGATGACCACTGATAATCTCGCTAAACTATACAAGTCAAGGTCATTGTATACGTTTAATCCCTCCGTCACATGTTATCAATATTATACCTGGGATATAGATAAGAACGTCAAATCCGTTCAGTATAATATAGTCGACTTTCAATTTACGATCTCTAAATAACACTCAGAACTGATTTCTGAAGTTATACCACAGCCATGGATTTACTAGATCCTAAACACGTGTAAGATGCATATGCCCTGTACACAAGACTGATAGATCCTCTCTTGATACGCACAGGATATCATGAGAATCAGTCCACACCCAACGAACAGGCGGAGGTCTGATCATGAATAGATCGGTGACGTGACTGCCATCAAAGTGTGGAGGATAACTCATGTATCTACAGTGGTATCTCAAGTCAAAGGACCACTATGCTCGCTCAACTCGAGAAGATTCTTATTGACGTTGGTGTACCATCTATTAGGAAATCTTCAGTAAGTCATTCGGTGTTTATCAAATAAACACCTACATATCTATACGAGTCTCTCGAGACTCATGGTTCATTAGGATAAACCATCAGACCATGTCACGATATACGACATGTACTGGTCTCAGCGAATTTTACTAATCGACCCGTGTTAGTAAATCTTGATCAGCAACTTTATTTAAGGATATACATCTTATAGTGCGCTTCCCAATGTCAATAACAAACTACTTTGTAACTGCACACTACATTATAAATCCTAGGGTCTTTGTCTAATATACATGTATCACTAAACCAGATTCAGTTTCAATCTAATCGTAATTGAATATCCAATCGTAATTAGATCGAATATGTGTATAAAAGACAAGAGGTGCTACCATAAAATAAGTAATATTATGGAAAATGAAATTGCTCGTATTTATGAATCAGAAATAAATACGATCTCGATTGGCACTTTAAGCACCAACCTTAATAGTCGGATAGTGCCGAGCTAGTGTTTTCTCACTTTTTCTTACAAATAGTGCCTGGAAACAAATTAGCTAACCCCTACAAATGTGTTTTCGACCCTCTTATATTGTAAGAAAAGCGATATAGTTCCTTCATCCTTATGACGACAGGCGTCAGCCATATGGGCTTACTGCTGTAGGATGGGCTCTTTGTCCCAACTGCTCAACCGAAAACGTATCTGACACCTGATACTTTCATTAAATCACCCATTCTTGGGGAAACTCCACACTCAATCTTTATTATGCCAGCCTGTAAATGCATGTTCACACGGTGACGTGTGTCAGATGAGAATCATCAAGTTGCCCCTACCATATCTGAACTTTATGGAGAAGACGAGCTCCCATGTGGAGTTTACCATGCTACACCCGACTTCGCCAAAACTGTCCCGAGCTCATTCATTTGGTCGGGCAATCGGGGTAAAACTTATCCCGCTCTGCCAAGCTCAAGTAGTCAGGTCGGACCCAATGTCCTCGGTCTCTGGTCCCAATATTGCCTTACTCATCGGGTCAGTAGAATGTTAGAGACCGAGGCCAACCACTCTGCTGGATCTGGTATCTAGCATTATCCTCGGGTTACAGTGTTCCGAATGTGAAATTTCCTTCCTACCTTCCCGAGCTCTTGGCCATACTTAGGCCAAAAAATCACCATCAACATATGTCCCATAGTTCTCGGTTTCAACGCGTTTGCGAGTTGGTGCCGGGAACTACTATGGTTGGAGGGGTAGATGATCAGTTTCGGACCACTCATCTCATCGTAAGCTGCCTTATTCTCCTCGGACTATCAACATGGTCGGTCTTGTGGTTACTATATGCTCGGACTGACTGATTATCCGTAATACCCAAAGAGATATCACCTCGGGAGTCATGAGGCCTCCCATAAATGCCCCTCTGAATTTCTGTAACTGCCCATAAGTAACCATGAAGCCATTATCACGTCTTAAATGCCCGTTGCATCATACTTGAAGGCTTTTTACCTTAACCATACCTACGGTGCCACATGTCCCATATTTGCTTCAACCCAAAAACGTGCGTGACCGCTGGATCACGTGCCATCCCAAGAATTTTTTCATCTCAACCGTTCATATGAATTCAAACAGCCTGCCAAGATCCACCTTACACGTGGCACTATCCCGACCCTTTTTTGTCATGATCTAGTAGTTGGAATCTGCCATAGCCCCTTAAAATCAGACCATTATGCATCATTATCCCCTTCCTTGCTACCTCTTCATTTTCAACCGAGCTTTTACACTTCTCTGCGTTGCGTTTCACAACTCTGCCCTCTCCAACACACTTTCCAGATGTTAGCCTCATCTTCCCAACTCAAGCAAGTTCCTCAGACATTTTATTTTCTCTGTTTGCTCTATGATTTGTGACTTGTTTTGTGATTTGGGGGTGGATTGGGTTGCTTTTATGTATTCACTTACATGAGTAGTTCATGGGTTTTCTGTTCATGGAGTATGAATTTGTGGGTTTACTTTGATGCATTTCTAATTGTGGCCTACAAGACTTAAAATTTTGATGTTGCTTAGGGCGTTTAGAGCTTCTTAGGGTTTAACACTTGGTAGGGAATGGACTGACAGGCCATCGGGTGAGATTTAATTAACAATAAATTTTGTTGACCATCCTCATTGTCCCGTGTTTCTCTAGGGATGTCTGACTTTGAGTTTTCCTCCTCCCCACCCCTTGAAAATGCTACCACCTGACGTACCATTCCGACAAGTAGAAGTACGTAACTCGGGGTCCGAGAGTCCCCGTGACTATGACACCTCTCCCAACGCTTCTGAGGAAGATGAACGGGGATATCAATGAAGGATTGTTCGGTCTGAGTCTCGTCGGCCAAAGCTCGATTTTGAGGGCCTGGATATGGATCGAGCGTCGTCCATAACCGGGGCAGACCTGCAGGAGTTTAGAGAAACATACTCCGTTCTCGAGGACATCGAGATCCTCGTCCCTGATGAAGATGACCTGGCCAACTGCTCGGAGGGAGGTCGGGTAGCGTTATGCAAGGCTTTTTTTAAGCGAGTCTGCGCCTGCCCATTCAAAAATACTTCGCAAAGATGTTGGCAGCCATGAATCTGGCCCCATGCCAGCTGAACTTGAACGGATGGAGGGTGCTGTCCTGGTTGGTACTACCTGTCTTGCTATGTCGGGACTGACTAATTAATTACCTAACTCCCGGGCACAAATAAGAACTTCAAAGAAAAATGGTTATGGGCTCAAGGCCCTTGGGGGATGCTCTTGTACGAGGATGGAGCCATCATACTGATCCCTAATATCTTCAGAGTATGAGGTAACAAACTGATTTGTTAACTCTCTTTCTTACACGAGCTTCTACTGACCTTTATGAGTCTTGCAGCCTGCTGGGGAGAAATCCCAAAGGTCCATCATTGTAACCGAGCTCGGATCACGATGGCATCCAGATTTGGAGGCAATGTCCCTGACCTCTTCCACTCCTATCTCTAACTGAATCGGGCCTTATCCCACACGTCCCACCATCTCCCACCAAAAAATTTGGTAGGCTCTAACAGACCCGCTGACCTTTTTGTTTTTCCTTTAAATTTATGTCTCTTTTTTTATTTACTTATCCATTTGTTTTCTGTTTGCATGAATGTCTTCCATGAAAGATATGAGCAAAGTTGCCGAGGAACTGGCCAGGAGGGTCAGTAGGGGATCTAGGGGAGGCCGAATTAGACTTACGACACCCATTCCTCCTGAAGCCAGGCAAGAAATTGGTCATATAGCCTCCTCACCTGCAGGACCCTCATACATTTCGAGGCCGGCCCCATTATACCAACAACCGGGCATCCCCCATCCGAACTCTTCAATCGGGGGGTCCTTCGTCCCTCAGGCAATCCTATTACTCCTGGTCCTAGAAAGATCCAACTCCATCATGTCGGGAGTGACGAGGCCGATGAGTCTCCTACCAAGACCCATAAAAAGAAATCCGTAGCTCAGAAGGGCAAATGGACGGTGGCCTCCACAGACTCTGACGACAGCATGCCGCCCCTAGTGGCTACTGAATTTCCCAAGGGTGTGGGGGATCAGTTAACACACCTCCATCCGGCCTTCAATCAAATGGCAAAGGTGGTCGACCTTGATAAATCCAAAGAGCTTGAGGACTTATCCCTTGAAAAAGTCATCGACCAGTCTTGCAATTCTCTTCACCAGGTAAATGCATCCATCTTATAGCTATCTGACCATTTTACCTTCCCTCACTGACTTTGTTCTTTTACTTGCAGATGGCCTATATGTTGTCCATCAACCGAGATCTGATTGTGAGCACCCTCTCTGAAGGGGATCAGGCATAAAGACTTCAAAGCCGCTTGACCGAGTGGGAGCAAGAACTGACTCGCCAGCTGGACATTGCAAAGGCCGAAATTGATAAGCTCAACTTAGAGGTTCGGGGCCTTAAATAGTCCGAGACTGAGGTGCAATTCGAGGCCGGCGCCCTTCGTAGGGCCTTGAAATTCACAAAGAAATAGAGGGATGAGGCTAGGTCCGAGGTCTAAGATCTGAAGAGCGAGGTCAAGTCCCTGAAATGGCAACTGGGATCCTTGGACAAAAAGGTGAAAGAGACATCTGACCAACTAGAGAAGTCCTTCGAGGATCTGAGGAAGATGGAGGCTGAAGGGCTTGGTCGGTTATATTCGGCGAGAGAGGAGGCCAAAATTGAGGGCATGGAAAGCTACATTGGAATCTTTGAGATGCTCCAACTGAGGGTTGATCTAGAAATGGTCCGCATCATCGTACATATATGTAAAATGGAGGTCTCTCTGGAGGATGCTTGCCGAGATTTATTTGGGGACCCCGGGGATGACCAAGACCCTGAGGTCGGTGGGGATCCTGACCCCGTATCTGCCCTACCTCCCGAAGGTAAAGTCGGTCCCTCCTCTGCCGTAGCCGACCTTGAACCCAGCCATTTGCCCAAGTACATGATGATTGGCCTTGCTGAACCTCTCCCGGAATCCGACCTCCCGATTGTAGTCCCTGAACCAGAAGTCCCTATCGATGCTCCAGATATTGAGGCTCCTGCTGTCTAGTTGTGATAAACTGTCTCTGCGTGGAATATATTTAGTAGGTGACCCCATGGGGGTCCAATGTAACAAATAATTTTACTTCTCACAACAGTTTGCATTTAGTACATTATTTGATCTTTATTAATTGCATGCTTGTTCTTCCCTTTCTATACTTAGCGTAATTTTTGGCTTCTTTGATGTTGTTCGGCCTTTAATACGAGGACATGTGGGAGAAGTTCTGACCCCATGCAAAAGATTATCCAGACTCGACGGGACATGGTCCAACCTCGAGTTGATATTGACACTTAGCCATGAGGGAATGTTACTTCCTCGGACTAACCAAAGTACGGCCATGTAGGAGATGCTCCGACCTTGTGTCGAAGATGATCCGAACTCGGTGGGACATGACTCGACCCCGAGTTGATATAAATAAATGGCCTCGACAGAACTAATGCAGCCCCGAGCCAGTAGAATAAATAGCCATGGTGAAATGAATACAACCCCGAGCCAGTGGAACAAAGCCCCGAGCCAGTAGAAAAAATGGCCTCGACAGAATGAATTCAGCCTCGAGCAAGTCGAATAAATGGCCTCAGCGAAACGAATGCAGCCCCGAGCCAGTAGAAAAAATGGCCTCGGTGGAACGAATACAGCCCCGAGCCATTAGAACAAATGGCCTCAGCAGAACGAATACAGCCCCGAGCCAGTGGAACAAATGGCCTCGGCGGAACGAATGCAGCCCTGAGCCAGTGGAACAAATGGCCTCAGTGGAAAGAATACAACCCCGAGCCATTAGAGCAAATAGCCCGGTTGAACGAATGTAGCCCCGAGCCAGTAGAACAAATGGCCTTAGCGGAACGAATATAGCCTCGAGCCAGTAGAAAAAATGGGACTTAACCGTGAGGGAAGATTTTCGACTACCGATGCGCCGTGGATCCTAATAAAGGTATCCCCTTCCAGGCCATCCATGAAAAATAAAAATCAAGACCTAGAAAAAGTTAGTATTGCAGAGGTGATTTGGCACATACTCCACCGACACCCAAAAGATAACAACGTGGGTGCCCTGAGGCAGTGTCCTACTTTGTGCTGCCCAAAACAGCAATTCTGAACCTTACAATGTAGTGTCTTGGTTAAGCGGGCTACAAATGATAATACGGCCAACGCCATGAACCGGAGTCCATGCTAGGTGGGTCTAGAGTATGCAAATGCCATAGAGACCTTTTGATCCTCCCCGTGCTATGCTTCTCTTAATCTAAATTGGATCGGTTGATAACTCACGAGGGAAAAAATCTCCCCATGTTCAGCCTCATATAAGGCTATAAGAGTCACTGAGGCACTGTGGCCTTCCCCGCGTTGTGTGCCTGATAGTTCTCAGCGGGATCATCCAGACAACTCTCGAGGGAAGAAACCTCTATGTGTTTGGCTTACCCGAGGCCGCAAAAAGCTACGGAGGTACTTCAGCCGTCCCCGTGCTATGCACGGGGTGGTACCTAATGGGATCGACTAGATAACTCACATAGGGAGAATCTTCACTGTGTTCGGATTACCTGACCTCTTTCCTCAAAAATTAAAGTTAAGAGGTAGTAATGCTTCAGCCTCAGGGGTTTGATAATGACACTAGAGATTGGCGTGCCGCGATGGGTTCGCGCGTTTCCAGCATGTACTTCATCCTTTCATGCGTTTTGGGTCCTCAAAAGTGGAGTTACCTAGGTCGAAGCGCTTCCACCTGGAGGTTTGATAATGGCACCAGGGATTGGCATGCCACAGGCTTGGCGTCTTCTCTAGATACCGAGCACCCCTTCACCACGAGCATTGTTGGACAATTATGACCCATAGCATCACTATTTGTACAGATCATGGTGTTGTTATACAAATTAACTATGTGACAAATAAAATTGCTCTTTTATCATTTGTAATTAGATTACCAAGATGTATAAATGATAAAAGGTCCTTATGATTAGTTCCGGATTGAGATGATATGAGACAGTATCAATCCACGGAGGTTTAATCATTAAATATCCCTAATCGTAGTATTATCGAGATTGGACATCGATAATGCGAAATAGACTAGTATTACACTTGTGCGAGTTGTGGGAGCATAACGACATAGTTCTCATATATTTGGGTATAGGATACTCATGCAAGTGTAATAGGAAGTTATGTTTACCGATGGTACGTAAACAGCTTCACTCTGGATAGACCCCTCGGAATTCCATTGGTAGTATGACTATTTGTCTATGGAAGTCCGAATCAGGGTAGGTGTATTTGGTCTTAAATTGAGACTTGCACCGCTAATACTTGCGACAATCAATATACTTTGGTTTTGGTCGTCCAGGGCTTTAACAGGTTCTGTGTACGCCTTTTCTGGGTATATTGAGAATCGTAGTGTATTGGGTGTGATGTCGAGATGGAAGTATCACTCCAGTCATAATGGAGATGATGATCACGTAGGATACGAAACTGGTTCTCTTATATGCTGCAGCTATCGGGATATTATGACTAGGTCATGTTTATCCGATTATAGAGACTAGTTACCAGAGATCTGATATGTGCTTCGTACGGGGCAGACACAATTCCAACCCCAGGCCTAGCATGTGACATCCGATACTGGATCGTAATACGCAATACTACGTATACTACGCTTGATATAGATCACATATTCCAGTAAGAATATTTCTGGAGAATTGGGTAGGCACGGTGTTTTGCTAGAAGCCAACCATGTCTTGTAAATCGGTAAAAACGTAGTACTAGGTACGTATGTGTTCGGATAGTCTGATGACCAGATTTACTGCCAACATATCCGGGGATCTCATGGGTCGCTTCCCGAAGATTCACCGATGACGTATGACTCGCACTTTATTAATCTGGGATTAATTAATGAGAGAGATAAAATTAATCTGGGATTAATTACGGAAATATTTTATCTAGGATAAAATATTAATTAAAAAGAGAGAATGATTAATTTGAAATTAATCGATAAAATAATATATTCGATATATTATACGAAATTGGATTTAGACGCGAAATTAAAATTAGATTTTAATTCGATCGAACGAGTTAATTTAGAATTAATTCGTTAGCGATGTGAATAGTGATTTTGCTAAGCATAATATTTAATTACGTCGCAACGGAAAATTCGTTAATTTGGAATTAGCGAACCCGAGCCCGAGAGTGTTTGCGGGCGCACTCACATTTCGAATTCAAGTGCGGCCCATAAGTCACATCAAGCGTCAAATCATTAGTCACTTTGATTGATGTGATGTCTGGTCACTTTGAGTGATATGACAACTTGTCACTTGTGAGTGATTGATGGAAGTGGTTGTTGGCTTTAATGCCTTGACTTTTTGAAAGTGAAAAATGGTATTAGATTTTTGGAAAATCATTTACAACACACACAACACACTTCTCTCATTCTCTTCTCTCTCTCTCACGCCCAATGGGGTATTTTTCTTATTCTCCTTTACTGCAAATGCCGAGAGTTTGCAAGAAGAAACATGGTGATTTTTGTGGCAAAAATTACAAGTGCTAGCACGCTTTAGGAGTCGTATGATGGTGATAGGGAAACCCACCCTTGGGCATGGAATCATCATTCAAAGTTTGGAGCTTGGAGGACCACCATGGCCGAAAATGGAGCACAAAAATTGGGCTAAAACCGTGAGCATCCATGGAGCCAAAGCTTGAAGAATTTTTGTCATTCCTCGCATCACAAAGCCGATCGTTGTAAGTATGATTCCACCATACTTCTTCTTGTTATTCACACATGTTTCTTGCTTGAATTGATCCTTGGGACTAATTAGAAACCCAACAAGCATATCTCAAGAATATTTAACACGTCTTTCCTATTCAAATCAGAAATAAGTAGTGGACAAGTTTTAATTTAAAGGGGAAAATCTTATTCATATTCATGGGATCTACCGCCCTTCTTACAACTCTTTGCGAGTCATTTCAAGAGAGGCTCTAAAATAAACTTGTGGACGTTTGATAATACTCTTCTAGTCCGAACTTGTTTCCGATGCTTTTGATCAACTTAACAGGGTCCCTCCGCACCGAGCTCTCTTAAAGCATCTCTGAACAATATATATCTCGGTCGGTAATTTAGACCCTGATTTCCTAGTGGTCCACCGTGATCATTTTCTCCTTCCCCATCGTCCCTGGTGGCCACTTCATAATAGGCCAGTGGCACTCTTTGGAATAGATCGAGTGTCCCCAGCTTGCATGTTCACCTGCCACTCTACAGTGACTATCTCCACCGTTAATTCAAAAATTTGGCAGGTCGAACAACTGTCGCGCCTTTTCTAGGAGGAACTTATTCGTTTATGAGTGGCGGCGTGCAAGTGTCATCCATTCCTGACATTACATTTCATTATACGGCTCAGGCCTAATGGATGACTACTATATTTCATTCTACGGCTCAATGACGCTAGTTATTGGAAGTATTTCCTTAGCATCTCAGCTTTCCATGGCTTCCTAAGCCGGGTGCCATCCAGCTGTTCCAAAAGATAGGCACCCGGCCTGACGACCTCTACCACTCTATATGACCCTTCCCACTTGGCACCCAATGAACATTCCTCAAGACTAGGTCCCCAAGGAGGAAAGATCGTGCCCGGACCTTCTTATTGTAAAAACGAGCCATCCTTTGCTGACATGTGGACATCTGGACTACCGACCTCTCCATTTTCTCTTCAATCAGGTTGAGATGGTTCTTGACGAGCTCCTCACTCTGTCCGGCCTCAAAATACTGTACTCGGTGGGTGGCCATTCCGATCTCTGCTGAGATGACTGCCTCACAACTGTAGGCCAAAGAAAATAGGGTCTCACCCGTGGAATCCTTGTAGGTCGTCCGATGTGCCCACAAAACTGCTGGTAGCTCTTCAACCTAAAGACCTTACAAGACCCGAGCCTGGCTTTCAAGTTAGCCTTGATTTTCTTGTTGGCTGCCTCCACCTTCCTATTAAACTTGGGGTGAGCAGGCGAGGCGAACCTCAGTGCAATCTGGAGATCTTCACAAAGCTTCTTGAAACTCTTACTGTCGAACTACTTTCTATTGTCAGTGATAATTGCTAGGGGAATCTCGAATCGATAAATGATGTTTTTCCTGACAAAGTCTGTTGTCTTCTTCTCTGTTATTGTAGATAACGGCTCGGCTTCTACCCACTTAGTGAAGTAGTCTATGGCAATAATGGCATACTTAGCCTGACCCTGCCCAACTGGCATCGGCCCAATGATGTCTAGTCCCCACTGGGCGAACGGCCATGGACTGGCCAATGTGGTCAGCTGCTCGGGCAGATGATGTGGGATACTTGCATTTCTCTGGCACCCATCACATGCCCGAGCTATTCTCGACCCGTCTTGATGTATAGTTTTCCAAAAGAACCATTGCCTCAAAGCCTTGTGCGCAATTGACAGTCCTCCGACGTGACCCTATAAATCCCTTCATGTATTTCCCTAAGCACGTAGTCTGCTTCCTTAGGCCCCAGACACCTTAAAAATGGCATCGTGTACCCCCTCCGATATAAAACCCCTTCTATCAAGCAGAATTTAGAGCTCTAGTAATTTAGCTTTCTTGGTTCCTTCTTGTCTCTAGATACCTCCCCGGTCTCCAAGTAGTTCCCGATCGGGTCTATCCAAAAGGCCTTCCCCTCGACATCCACCTCCATGACCTCTGGCTCTCCAACACTCTTCGCCTGCAAGAAACCCATAGGGATAGTCCGAGGATTCTCCGACTTAATAGATGATGCTACCCGGGCCAAGGAATCTGCTTGGTGATTACTTTCCCGACCGACCTGCTCAAACAGTACATTCCCCATTCCCCCAGCTATCTTCTTCACCTCAGCCTGATAGGTGATCATGCTCGGCTCCCTAGCCTGGAACTCGCCATTCAATTGCTGGATAGCCAATTGAGAGTCAATCTTTACCGTGACATCCCTGACCCCAAATATCGTGCAAAGCCTCAAACCTGCCAAAATGGCCTCATATTCGGCCTCATTATTAGTTGTTTCGAAGGAAAGCATAAGCCAACTCCTCCCCCTTACTACTCCGGAGGATCATCCCGACTCCACAGCCCTAAGAGCTGACTAACCCACCCACAAACAGCTCTCACTTGGCCTTTGATATTGTCAAGATCTGGGGTTCTATGAACTCAACCACAAATTCTGCCAACGTTTGTCCCTTGATTATCGCCCTGGGTAGGTAAGATATGTCGTATTCACTCAGCTTGACCGACCACTTCACCAACTGGTCTGAAACCTCCGACTTGTGCAAGATCTGTCTTAGGGGGTGGTCAGTGTAGACCCCAATAGGATGGGCTTGGAAATAGGGTCGCAACTTCCGTGCTGTCGTGACCAAAGATAGGGCCACCAGCTCATGGGCCGGATATCTGGTTTCTGCATCCAGCAAGTTCTTACTAGTATAGTACATTGGCCTCTGGACCTTATTTGTTTCATGTACTAGCACCAAGCTCACAGCATATTCAGAAACAACTAAGTACAGGAACAACCTCTCACATGAGATGGGTTTGGCTAATAGAAGAGGTTGAGCTAAATACTGCTTCAATTGCTGGAATGCCGCCTCGCACTTGGCCATCCAGTTGACCTCCTTCTTGGCCTTCTTAATCAGCTTGAAGAAGGTATGACACTTTTCGGTGGCTTTGGAGATGAACCGGCTCTTTTCTGCCACCCGACCTGTCAGACTCTGCACTTCCTTGACTGTCCTCGGGGATTTCAAGTCCAACACAACCCTAATCTTCTGCAGACTGTCCTTAATGCCCTGAGCACTGACCATGTACCCCAAAAATTTGCCTGAGGACACCCCGAAAGCACACTTGTCTGGATTCAGTCTCACGTTGTGCTTACTCAGCAATTCAAAGGTCCCCCGAGGTAGGCCAAATGATCTTCGGGCTTCTTTGTCAAGGTTATCATGTCATCGACATAAACCTGCATGGTCTTATCGATGAGGGGCTTGAAAACCTTATTCAGCAGCCTCTGATAAGTAGCCCTGGTATTCTTCAACCCAAAGAGCATTACCTTGTAGAAATACAGCCCCTGGTCAGTGATGAAGGTTGTCTTCTCCTCGTCTTCCGGGTTCATTTTAACTTGATTATAACGTGAGAAGACATCCATGAAACTGAGCAGTCCATGACCTGCCATTGAGTCCACCAACTGATCTATTTTTGGGAGTGGGAAACTATCCTTGAGGCAGGCTTTGTTGAGGTCGGAGAAGTCTACACACATCCATCACTTCCCATTGGCCTTCTTCACCAAAACCACATTAGATACCCACTCTGGGTACTTTACTTCCCTGATGAAGTCATCTTTTAACAACTTCTCGACCTCGACCCTTATTACCTCGTAGCGCTCCTGATTAAAGATCATTCTCTTTTGTTTAACCGGTTTGTGAGCCCGGTCAGCTATTAGGTGAGGCTGATGAATCGTGAATCAATCCCGAGCATATTACCATACCCCCAGGAAAAACTATATGTATACCCTTTTAGAAACTCGAGCAACCTTTGCTTCAAGATCTTCTCCAAGCCTGCCTCAACCTTTATTATATTTCCGGGGCCAAAGAGCTCTACTGGCTCCAACTCTTCTCCTGCCCCCAGCTGGGCAGGGTCCTCGGGTCGAGGTCTTAGAGACTCAACCTCTATTTCTTCTTCTTCCTTCTCCTTCCTCTTCCGGCTCATTTCTTCAATACAGAGTGTCTCCTTGGAGACGATAGCAAAACAACTTCTAGCAGTCCTTTGACTTCCACAGACTATCCCAAATCCGTCCCGAGTAGGGAACTTCAACTTCAAATAAGAGCATGACATAGCCGCCTTCGTCTTCATCATGGAGGGTCGGCCTACAATAACCTGATAGTTGCTCATGTAGTCAACCACTGTGAACTCCATCATTATGGTCGGCGTATGGGGGGCGGTCTAATCATCATTGCTAGCTGTATCTGACCCAGTGAGACGATAGTTGCACCTCCAAACCCATATAGTAGTGTCGCATCTTGGGTCATAGTGGCATACTCCACACCCAAACCCTCCAGAGCTTCTTTGGATATTATGTCGACTGCGCTCCCTAGGTCTACCAAAATCATATCCACCTCAGCCCCACCTATTATGCCCTTGATTATTAGTGCATCATCATAGGGGTAGCTCATACCCCTGACATCCTCTTCCGTGAACATAATGGGGACTGGTCGACCCCTCTGAATCCTCGGGGCCTGCTCTGTTTTCAAGACCTCTGGCCCCTCATCCTGCAATAGTTTTTTCTGGCCCGGTTTGAATCTTCGGCCAATGTCATTCCTCCAGCAATCGTAAACATCTGCCTAGGATTCCTACGTCGCTTGGCCGCCATGGCCTCTTGGTCAATATAATCATTCAGATAGCCATTCTGCACTAGGTTCTCCATCTATTCCCGCAGGTCCCTGCAACCTTCCGTCGTGTGCCCTCTCAAGTTATGGTGCATATAGTAAGACCTCTCATTCTTCTTTTCTGCACGATACTTCCTCAGGTCTAGCTCTACCAAAAGACACTTATCTTGGATCTCTTTGACTATCTAGGTCATAGGCCTGTTCAAGGGCGTATACACCGCTCCCCTGGCCACATGATTGACTTGTACCGGTGTCATTCTCTCCTGCAACATAATGTTATGTGGCATTGATCTAAACTCCCTCTGTCTTAGGGGTGATTCCTCAGATCCATGCTCGCCCCCGCGAAACCTCCGGCATGACCACCTTTGCCTTCTGGGCTCCCCCTCCTCAGGCAGCCTTCTGTTCTCCTTCCATTAGAACAAACATTCTGGCCAGTTCCAGGGCAGTTGCATAGTCTGGCACATCCTGGATCCTTAGGTGGGTCCACAATCTTCCGACCTTAAGGGCTCATTTGAAACTTTCCAACACCTCCGGGGACTCATAAACCACAACCTCTAGCACCAAGTTGTGGTACCTCTCAATAAAATTCTTTAGGGGTTCATGATCCCATATTTCATCAATCTCAATGCCCCCACAGTTTTCCTTGGCATAGAAGCTCCTTTAAAGTTCCGAATAAAGGACTTCCTCAACTAGGAGAAGCTATTGATACTTTTTGAGGTTAAGCTTCTGAACCACATAATCGATGGTCCACCCAAAGTTAAAAGGAATATCTGTTAGGGTTGGTGCTCGGAGTGTCAATCCGTATCGTATTTTATGTCCGATTCATAAATACGAGCGGTTCAATTTTCCATAATATTACTAATTTATCAGTAGCACCCTTGTCTTTTATACGCTTATTCGATTTATTTACGATTAGATATCTAATTATGATTATATCGAAACTAAATCTGATTCAGTGATACGTGTATATTAGATAAAGACCCTAGGATTTACAGTATAATGCGCAGTTACAACGTAGTTTGTAATTGACATTGGGAAGTGCACTATTAGTTGTATATCCTTAAATAAAGTTCCTGGTCAAGATTTACTAACACAGGTCGGTTAGTAAAATCCACTGAGACCAGTACATGTTGTATATCGTGACTTGGTTTGATGGTTTATCCTAGTGAACCATGAGTCTCGGGAGACTCGTATATATATGTAGGTGTTTATTTGATAAGACATTGAACGACTCACGGAAGGTTTCCTAATAGATGGTACACCAACGTCAACAAGAACCTTCTCGAGTTGAGCGAGCATAGTGGTCCTTCGACTTGAGATACCACTGTGGATATATGAGCTATCCTCCACACTTTGATGGCTGTCACGTCAACGATCTAGTCATGATCAGACCTCCGCCTGTTCGTTGGGTGTGGACTGATGCTCATTATATCCTGTGCGTATCAAGATAAGATCCGCCAGTCTTGTGTATAGGTTATAGGCATCCATCACGTGTTTATGATCTAGTAAATCCATGGCCGTGGTATAACATCGGAAACCAGTTCCGAGTGTTATTTAGAGATCATAAATTGAAAGTCGATTGTATTATACCGAATGCATTTGACATTGTTATCTATATCCCAGGTATAATACGGATGGCCTGTGACAGAAGGATTGTACGTATGCTATGACCTCGACTTGTATATTTTAGCGAGATTATCTGTGGTCATCATAATCAATGAGTGGGTGGATTATGGACATAAAATTGAATTTCGTGACGGATAAACCTAGACTTAGAGAGTCCCACAATATGAAGTGTACTCGTTGATCACTTGGGCAACTCAATATGAATAATACGGATTATTCATAATACTTCACTGGATTAAATGAGTTAATTCGGATCGTTTAATCGGTTAAACGACAACACATGCATTAAGGGATTTTGTCCGCTAATAATTATTGTGTATTTGTATTTGATACATAATACGATTAGATACACATTAATTATTCGTCAAATAAGATTTTGACACATGCCATAAATATATGTATTTATTATTTAATGTAAATAAAAATACATATATGGATGTTATTTAATTAATTATTTATTTAATTGTTAAATGATTAAATAATTGAAATTAAAGTATATTATCTTTTTGTCAGAATTAGTATGACAAATGGTGACATATTATTGGACCAAATGGCATGTATTAAGTACATTTTATTTGTGTCCAATTTTGATTGGATATTATAAAGTATATATTGAATTTTATTTGATAAATTAAAAGGACAAAATTGCCCCTCCTTTGTCCAAATTTTCGGCCATATATTAAAGAAGAGAGAGAATTATTTTCTTCATCTTCTTGATCACCATCACTGCCGAAACTCCTCTCAAAATGGGTTTCAAATGGTTTGAACAGTTCATGAAGATTTGTAAGAAAAAATCAAGAAAAATGCTTAGATTTATGAGTTTTAAGGTAAGTCTTTATAACCCATGGCTTAGAAATTTGATTTCTTGTTTTCTTGATGACTTAGAATGGTTCTAGGGTTCTTACAAATCTGATTTTTTTGGGGCATTTGGTTGTTGTGGTTGAATTGGAAGTTTGGAAGCATGTGTGAAGTGAAATTGGTGAATATTATTGTAATATCATGCCAATTTATTCAATTGTTGAAATTTTTCCATTCTAAAGTTTTTGATCCACTCTTAGATAGCCTATAATTGTTCTAGAGTATTTCATTTGTTGTGGGACTCATTTGGTGTTGAGATTAATTGATTTAGTCTTGAAATTGTTGGATTTAAGCATGAAAATTAGGCAATTTCATTTTCTATGTAAGACCTAGAAATGAATCTGATTTTGTAATGAAATTTTTGTCTTATGAATGTTTTGGATGTAATTTGGATGTTGGCACAATTTCTGGAAAGTGTTTCCGACTTGAAATAAGCGAAAACGGCCAAAAACGGCGTTATCGGGTGGATTTTGAGCCAACCGGGTGACGGCTGTCCGAACAGTGAATCCGTCACTGTTCGGGTAGCCCATGAACTACCTCGACACTATTTGAACTAACCTGGGTAGTTTCCATGAGTGTCGGGTGATCGATTCGATCAAAAACGTATTTTAGGCCATTTTGCGGAAAAACTATTTTCGTAAAAGTTTAGTGAAGTTTCAATATTGTTTATGTCAATATTTGATATTGAATAAATAGGTTAAGGTGAAATATGAATAAATTATTCATATCAGATATTGAATAATTTATTTGATATTTTGAAAAAGTTTTAAAATATGATTTCGCCCGACCCGAAAAAATAAGGCCGCGATTCCACTTCAGAAAGGAAGGGGAATTGAATAAGGCCTTTACCCCTAGAAAGCACAGCCTTCCCACACCTTATCTTGGGTATGGAGCCAGCGTCGGTCAAGTATAGTGTGTGTCTACAAATAGTCTTTTTAGGGGGCCACCACCTCCCG
The DNA here is from genome assembly GCA_019454045.1 of Zanthoxylum bungeanum. Taxonomy (NCBI): domain Eukaryota; kingdom Viridiplantae; phylum Streptophyta; class Magnoliopsida; order Sapindales; family Rutaceae; genus Zanthoxylum; species Zanthoxylum bungeanum. The sequence continues at coordinate 24,960 of SKCR01019429.1, read as the reverse complement.
TCCTATTTGCTTTCACGATCTCAGACTCGGACATAGTGAGTAGACAATTGAGAACAACAGATAGATCACTTCACGTGTCTATCCCACGGTAACAATTCCGGAGCGGCGCCCAAAACCCCAACAAAATCTTGCAGATGGCCTCCTCTACCATCCTTTAAACCTCCATTAGCAGAACAAACCTATCGACATGGGACTTGGGATCAGTATGAACTTTTTAAGGGCCAATAGATAGGGAACTCCATTGACAAGATCTCTTTCGTGAATGGGGAGGCTACTTCTCTATCTTGACCGTCTCCACTTTCCACCTTCATATTTTCTTCCCACTTTCTCATCTCCCTTCTAAACTACTTCTTCATCTGATTGTCAGCACTATTGTGCTATTTCCCACGAGCTTCCCCATGTTTGCCACCCTGCGTACAAAACCTCCTGTGAGTGGGGATTCCCTGCCCTACCTCATGGTTAGTCTCCGCAAAATGTGGGTTGTTGCTAGATGACTCTGACGATTTCCTATAGTCCTCATCTTCCCATAACTCTTCTTCCGACAAAACTCCGGCTATTACTGTTGATCTTACTCTTTGGGCGTTCCTTTTTCTGCCATCATCGCCCTCATCAAACCTCTTTCATATGGCTATCTATTCCCTCCTCCCGCTTGGACCAGCTTCAATCCATTCCTCATTTCTCTTTTCTAGTCTTTCCAACTTCTTCACCAAGGTCTGGAGAAAGGCTTGGATTGACTCCCTCACATTTCTCATTTCTTCTTCCATCTTTTCCCTCAATTTTGTTGTTGTAGACTCTGAAGATCTACGGTTCCCATCTTTCGCCATCGTCTCACTACGTCTACTACTTTTTGTTCTGGTATCTGTTAGTGTTCTTAGAACATGCCAAGGATCTAATAAGCAAGAAAATGTGTTCACAAATTCATTATAAGTTGCGGAATATACTTACAATGAACAGATTGGCTTTTAAAATTTTTGAGAAGAAGATCTCCAAGATGCTTCCTTTGTTGATTCCAAGCTTTGAGTTGTGAGAAGTGATCTCCAAGATCCAACCTTCAATGTTGATTCCAAGCTTTGAGTTGTGAGAAGTGATCTCCAAGATCCAATCTTTGTGTTGATTCCAAGCTTTGAGTTGGTTTCCCTATCACCTTAGTTGATTCCATGAAGTGCTAGCTTTGTTGATTTTGCAACAAAATCAAAGAGAAAAGACATGAAGCTCACGCCCATGGAGGTCCATTAGAGTTTTCTTTGTGTCAAAGTGTTGTGTAATGTGAGAGAGAGATAGGTTTGGTAAAGGGTTTTACCCTTTTTCACCCAAACTTGGTAGTTGGGTCTTGGTTTTCCAAAAACCAAAAACCATGTAGTTGAAAAGCAAGTGGTTTTGGCATAATTGCCAACTACTCTCTCAACTACCACTTCACACATGTGAAGTGGGCCTCACACTCTTTTGAATTCAAAATTCAAAAGAAAGGTCTCTACGAATATTTACCGCGCCTCGGATCCGTTTAATCCGATTAAAACGAACTTTCGTCACTAAATAATTAAATCTATTTAATTAAATAACGATGCCTCACAAATATATTACGAACGTCGTTTACGAATAATCTAAAAATAAATTAATCGTTGGTTCGTATTAAAGTCCAACTTTAATTTCGTAATGAATCCAATTCATATTAATATATCCGATATATTAATTTTAGCCCATACGAATAAATTAAATAGAAAAATCAAATTTAACTATTAAATTTATTTTACCGATTAATTCCAAATTAATCGCGTTCTCTCTCTTCCGAACACATTTAATCCCAGATTAAATAAAGCCTCAATTAATCCCAGATTATTTTCTCTCTTAATTAATCCCAGATTAATTCTAATTTAAATCAACTATCATCGGTGAATCTTTAGGAAGCGACCCAAGATATCCCTGGATATGTTGGCAGTAAATACGGTCATCGGATTATCTGAATACGTGTGTACCTCGTACCACATGCTTACCAATTTACAAGACATGGTTGGCTTCTAGCAAAACACCGTGCCTACCCAATTCTCCAGAAATATTCTTACTGGAATATATAATCTATGTCAGGCGTAGTATACATAGTATTGCGTATTGCGATCCAGTATCGAATGTCACGTGCTAGGCCTGGGGCTGGAACTGTGTCTGCCCCGTACGAAGCACATGTCGGATGTCTGGTAACTAGTCTCTATTATCGGATATACACGACCTAGTCATATATCCCGATGACTGCAGTACTTAAGAGCACTAGTACCGTATCCTAACGTGACATCATCTCCACTATGACTGGAGCGATACTTCCGTCTTGACATCACACCTATACCTACACTACGATTCTCAATATACCCAGCAGAGGCGTACACATAACCGGTTACAGCCCTGGATGACCAAAACTAAAGCATACCGATTGTCGCAAGTATTAGCGATGCAAGTCTCAGGTTAAGACCAAATACACCTACCCTGATATCGGACTTCCATAGACACATAGTCATACTACCAATGGAATTCCGAGGGGTCTATCCAGAGCGAAGCTGTTTCCGTACCATCGGTAAACACAACCTCCTATCACACTTGCATAAGTATCCAATACTTAAATATATGAGAACTATATCGTTGTGCTCCCACAACGCGCACAAGTGCGATACTAGTCTATTCCGCATTATCGATGTCCAGTCTCGATAATACTACGACTAGGGATTTTAATGATTAATCCTTCATGGACTGATACTGTCTCATATCATCTCAATCCAGGAACTAATCATAAGGACCTCCTATCATTTATACATCTAGGTGATCTAATCACAAATGATAAGAGATCAATCTCATTTTGTCACATAGTTAATTTGTAAAACAACACCATGATCTGTACAAGTAGTGACGCTATGGTCATAACTGTCCAACAATCTCCCACTTGGCCTATAGCCAGTCACTCGAGTGTCATATACCCGAACTATGTACGGTTCGCTCAAATTGATGAGGTAAGACTTTCTTCAGCGGATTTGCATGATTATCGTCTGATGCGATTTATTCGATCATCACATTGCCACGATGTATGATCCGAACGAATTAGATGAATAGTCGAAGTATATATCTGGATCGTTGATGAGACCATTAATTCTTTAGCTTGTGCTGACGCCTAGCTCAGCTGCTTTCAGAACTATATCTAATCTAATTAGATTTATCATCGACCCAAATGGCTTCTATTGCTGCCTCAGCCGCAACAATGACCCTCATTTGTTGTTTATTCGGTAACAATATCTTGCTTGGAAGATTTCCAGCTCACTGTTTCGTTATTCAAACTGTATTGTACCGTTGTTTTTATCGGTTAGGAAACTTACAGCAGTGATCCCAGTCACTTCAAGTTCTCCTTCTCCATAGTTTAAGACATCATCTTTAGTTCTCTAAGATACTAACGGATGTTCTTAATATCAATCCAGTGACTATCACTTGGATTGACCTGTTTGTGACTCCATATGCTCAAAGAGTATGAGACACCAGGTCGCGCACATTTTTCAATGTACGAGTTCTCGCAGAGTGTCAACAACCTTCAGATCTAACTCAGTAGATCTTTATTCCTAGAATAAAGGTTGTTACTCCCAAGAATTCTACGGAGAATTTTTAATGAAAGCCAAGCTTTCACCGATTGTAATATGGGATTATCATTTCCAAGAAATGATATATCATCATTATTTAGGACATCATTGTCAGTGCGCTCCCACTAACCTCCTTATATACACAAGAATCATATTCGTTTTGAATCAAATCATACACCATTATGATTAGATCAAAACGATAGTTCCAAGAACCCAATGCTTACTTCAATCCATACATGGATCGAATAACCTGCAAACCTTGTTTGCTAGTTTTGGTACTACAAAACCGTCAGGATGTTATAAACATCCTCCAAAGAGGTTTCCGTTTAAGGAAAGCAATTTTGACGTTCAGCTGCTATATTTTTGATGAGCGGAAAATATATCAATATTTACCGCCCCTTTTACTTAATATTTTGTTTAGTTTCTCGGGTTTGATGAACGTTTGATATATTTTAGTTTATTTTGCAGATAAAATAATACGGGTCTTAATGAAATCATTTAGGACGAAATGTGGGTCAAATAAGGGCAATTATTGGACTTGATATTTTAATTTTGGAGATTGGAAACTTGAAAGGGCGTTTTGACGAAGTGCAGTTTTGGAAATTCCAGTTTTGTGCATCTGTCGTATTTTGGGCATAACTTTTACTCAGATATCGGATTGAGCTGATTCAAGTGCCAGATTAAAGAAGACTCAAAGATCTACAACTTTAAAGAGAAATATTTTCGAATTCTGATGATTCATGACCGAAATTGATGAACCATCCAGAAGTGTGTGGAGTGTAATTATTAAAAGTCATTATCAATCATTTTCAAAGCAAAATATTAATTAATTAATAATTAATAAAAATTATCAAATCAACACCAAACAAGATAAGCAATTATTGGAGCAATTATGGATTTGGTGGAGTAATTAGTGGAGAAATTAATAATGGATTTGGTGGAGAATTTGATGGATGATTTGATGGTGGCAAAATTTTGCCTATAAATACCAAGCCATTTCATTTGTAAAATTCATACTTTCTTCTTTGAAATTCTTAATGAATAAATAAGAAGATTGTATCTAGTTTGTTTATTTTAGTTTTCAGTAATTAATTTTCAGTTTCGCACTTTCTTTTCTTTACTTTTCAGTTTTTACTTTCCGCAATTTACTTTTACGCACAGTACTTTTCTTTCTTTAATTTTTCAGTTTTACTTTTCAGTAATGAGGAGGTAATTCCTTAGCTAGGGTGAAAGGTAATTCTTTACTTTACTATTTAGATTAATCTCCCTTAAAAATAATATATTCACTATTTAAAATATTGACTAATAAAGGATACCGCCATATTGGTCGGTTGGTAATTCATTAATTAATTGTTTAAACCTGACTAATCAAGGATACCGCCAGATTGGTCGGTTGGTAATTTAATTTTGGTTCCGCCTTTATGGCTGGTTGGGACTTATTTGACTTAATCAGGTTACCGCCTTATGGCTGGTTGGGAAAAAGAATCACAAGTTTATATATTATTTTATGGGAGATATCTAAATTAGTAGTAGTAAAAGTAATTCCTTTTACCTTAGCATTTTATTTTATTGTAATTTACTTTTCAGTATTTACTTTACCGCATTTTTACTTTATGTCTTTTATTTTCAAGTTTTACTAGCCCTAGTTATGTGTTGTAACTAATTAGTTATCTGGGGTTGTGATGAAATCCAATATCACCGTTTTATAAGGGTTAGATTATAGTTTGGGTAATATAAAGGATTTTTATTGAGTCTTAATCTAATGCTTTTTCATTAACTGGCCATTAATAAAATTGATCTGGTAAATCTAAAATGAACTAGACATAGGGATTTTAGGTTCAGCCTTAGACTCAATAGCCCACGATCTTCCTTGAGGATAGATAACCCTTTAATAGATTTCCTTACAGGATAGGAATATACCTGTTGGGCGGGGGTAGCCATAATTGGAACTTAAACTTAATGAATCCAGATAATTTGGTTGACATAGACATATGGTTCAATTGGGTTAAACTGGGTATTTGTGTCTGACCATCGACAGAGGCTTACACATAATTTAGTGTTCCAGGTTAATAAATCAATATATTACCCAACTTTAAGATAACCACTTCATCTTTAAAATGATATTGGAAGAAATCACAACCCTAGATAGTTTTTAATATTAAATTTTTTTAAATCTACTTTCGAACAATTTTATTTACTTGCTTTTAAATTTAGAATCGTCACCATTTCAAATCAATCAATCAACTTGTTAGATATTAGTAATCATTTGACCTCATAAAATTAATAGTTTAGATATTAAGTCCTCGTGGGATCGATATTTTTATACTACTTGAACGATACGTGCGCTTGCGTTATACGTGTGTGTTTACGCCGGTCAAGTTTTTGGCGCCGTTGCCGGGGACTTAGTTATCTTTCACTATTAGTTTAGGGGTTAGATACGTTACTTGTATCTAATTTCTTTTTACTTATTATTCTGTTTTCTTGTGTTTCAGGTTCTCAGAAACTACATGAGACGAACCAGAAGCTTTGAACTCCGACCGCTTGACCCAGAAATTGAAAGACCATCAGACAGTTGAGAAGGGAAAGGCGAGAAGGCCAAGAAGCTTTAGTCAACATGGAACCTGAACCTTTGAACGTTGCACCACCAATTCCCATTCGAGACAGAACCATTCCGGTGGTTGACAGACTCATTTCCTTGTATTGTACTCCTCCTACCAGCAAATGCGTGTGACATCAAAACATGCATTCAGATGATTCAGCACTCAGTTCAGTTCGGGGGGGAATGCAACTGAAGATCCTAATTCCCACATCAGCAACTTCCTGGAAGTTTGCGGCACTTTTAACTACAACAGAGCATCAGAAGAAGCAATGAGACTGCGTGTTTTTCCATACTCCTTGAAGGACAGAGCTAAAGCTTGGCTACATTCACTACCAGCAGGTTCTATCACAACTTGGAACACTTTAGCCACCAAATTTCTTGCAAAGTACTTTCCACCAGCCAGAACCGGAAAATGAGGAATGACATCACATCCTTTGTACAACAAGATTCAGAATCCCTCTGCGAAGCTTGGGAAAGGTACAAAGATTTACTCCGGAAATGTCCTCACCATGAGATTCCAAAGTGGCTACAAGTTCAGACCTTCTACAATGGACTTTCTGGAATAATGAGAACCACAATCGATGCTGCTGCTGGAGGAGCCTTGATGGCAAAAGGAGAAGATCAAGCCTGGGACCTAATCGAAGAAATGGCCAACAACAATTCCTTGTGGCCAACAGAAAGGAGCATGATCCAAAGAATTGCAGGAATTTATGAAGTTGGAGCAAACACAGCAGTGAATACCAGGCTGGATCAGATATGCAAATGTCTAGAAACACTTAGCACGCAAGTGTGAACATCACTGGATCCACAAGTTCACCATATGGAGGAGCACCAGAACCAAACCAACATGAAGAGACGGTGAATTATGTCAACAATTTCAACAGACAAGGGAACAATCCATATTCCAACACCTACAACCCAGGGTGGAGGAATCATCCTAATTTATCATGGAGCAACAATTCAGGCCAACAGAAGAACTATCCACCTGAATTCCAGCAACAGAACAAAGGCCAGGAGCAGGCAAATGAATCAGGAATAACAGAAGTGTTGACCTACTTGAAAAAGATGGAAGCAAAACACGACTCTCAAGCAGCAAGATATGACACTATATTTCAAAGCCATTCAGCTTCTATCAAAGCACTAGAGAATCAAATGGGACAACTGGCCAATGCTCAGAGTTACAGACCGCCAGGTACCCTTCCTAGCAACACAGAGCCAAATCCAAGAAACATGGGGAAGGGACAATGTCATGCCATCATGTTAAAAGCGGTACTGAAATCAACAAAGATGTTGGAGCCAAAACAACTGCTGAGGAAGTTCCAAAAGAAACAAAGCAACAGATGGAGGAAAAAGAAGCAAAGGAAAAAGAACAGATCACTCCACCTCCACCTTTTCCTCAACGTCTTCAGAAGAACAAATTGGACAAGCAGTTTTCTCGGTTCCTGGAAATCTTCAAAAAGCTGCATATCAACATTCCATTTGCAGAAGCATTGGAACAAATGCCCACCTATGCCAAATTCATGAAAGATATTCTTTCACGAAAACGGAGATTGGGAGATTACGAGACAGTAGCATTAACAGAAGAATGCAGTGCCATCATTCAGAGGAAACTTCCCCCGAAGTTGAAAGATCCTGGCAGTTTCACTGTTCCTTGCGTCATAGGAGAACATAACTTTGGTAAGGCTTTGTGTGATTTAGGTGCGAGTGTTAACTTGATGCCTTTTCTATTTTCAGGAAAATTACAGATAGAGAAACAATGCCAACTTCAGTCTCACTGCAACTTGCTGATAGAACGCTCGTATTTCCAAGAGGCGTAGTTGAGGATGTGCTGGTCAAGGTTGACAAATTCATTTTCCCAGCAGATTTTATTGTCCTTGATATGGAGGAAGACGCAGACGTGCCAATCATCCTTGGGAGACCATTCTTGGCTACAGGTCGAACCATTATTGATGTACAAAAAAGAGAATTAACCATGAGGGTACAGGACCAAGAAGTAACATTCAATGTTTTCAAGGCCATGAATTTCCCAGATGATGAAAAGAAGGAGGAATGTTTCAAACTCGATGTGATACACAGTACCATTCAGAACTCCAATGCAATGCAAAGTTCTACTGATAAACTTAAACATGTCAATTGCCTGTGGAGTCTAAAGATAAAGCGTTTTTTGCACTGAAAGAGCCAATTCTTGCACTACAAGCAACATAAGAGAAAAAGTTCCACCAACTCAACGAATTGGAGGAATTTCACAATCAGCCTTTTGAAGATGCCAAATTGTACAAAGAAAAGGGCAAGAAAAGACATGATGAGAAGTTAGTGCGCATACAACTGGAACCAGGACAGAAGGTACTGTTAAACAAATCAAGGGTGAAATTCTTCCCATGGAAGCCAAAATCACGGTGGTCAGGTCCATTTGTGATCACCAAAGTTTTACCAAATAGAGCCGTTGAGATACATGATCCTGACGCTAACAAAACTTTCAAGGTTAAAAACAAGCGTGTCAAGCACTACTGGGGAGAATCATTTGAGCGAAAAAGAAAGTGTTACACTTTCAGATCCAGCTTAACGTTCGAGAAGTCAAGTCTGGCTGACGACTTTAAACTTAGCGCTCGCAGGGAGGCAACCCATGCAATTTGTGTATATATTGTGATTTGGTGTGTTTATTTTGTGTGTTTAATTTTTGCAGGATTAGTCATTTTAAAATGGAAGAAGCTCTCGCAAATCTTCGCAAGCAATTTCCTTCTCTCCCTAAAAATCTCTGATGAAAGTTTACAAAGCTCGCTTGGAACGGATGAGGTTACTGACAATCACGGTGTTCCTAATGATATTCGTTGGGTAATTGAAGCACGAGTCCGATTGGCAGGTGAGTCTTCTGACTCTTTTATTTCACATCTGCCTGGTTTGGAAGAAGCACCTATGCAAAGAAACGTAGAGCTAAGCAAATGGGTGTTTGTTTCAAATGTGCACGATTTAATTGCAACACTCGTTGTCGTTCTTTAGGAATGGTGTCTGATAATCGCGAAGACAAAATTAAATTCATTAGGGATGGCTTGAGTAAGGAGTCTTTAGATGAAATATCTTCAACTCTTGAGACGCATCCCAGTGGATATGTTCACATTGCCATTCGCAAATTACATACACAATTCCAAAAAGAAAGACAACAATTAAGTCTCGGGAATCTGACTCAAAAAGACCCTGTTTGCCAATTTATAAGAAAATTGGATGGGAAGCTTGTCCCTGACGCATAGACGTCAATCAAGCGTTACTTTTTTGTAAATATTATATCTCTTTGTTTTTTCTTAATAATTGTGATTTGTTTTGTTGTTTTCTTTTATTTTCTCCGACAGGATCCAGATCTTGTTGACTATCACGATCTATTATATTATTTCGCTACTAATCGTCCTCTGGAAGATACTTGTGCTATTTTTACTCACCCTTTTTCAGGTACTATAAATTCAGCCCGTCATTAACTTTTGAAGGCATCCAGAGTTTGAAAGAAATACATAAAAAAAATGGAAGCCACTTCAAGAAGACGAGTTGAAAACATCTGTGTGTTTTGCGGTAGTAGTAGTGTTGGAACTAAGCCACAATACATAGAAGCAGCACAGGAATTGGGTCGAGTCTTAGCTGCAAGGAATATGCACTTAATATATGGCGGAGGCAATCTTGGACTGATGGGGATCGTTTCAAAGGCTGTACAGGAAGGAGGCAGTCATGTTTTGGGAATCATCCCAAAACCCTTGGCAGAGGCAAATCTTATTGGATCATCAAACGGAGAGGAACTGATCGTGCCAGGTATGTCTGAACGATTGGTAGAAATGATTAACCGTGCTGATGCTTTTATTGCTTTGCCAGGTGGCTTGGGCACATTGGAGGAAATTTTTATTGTACTATCTTGGGCGAACCTGAACATACACCAGAAACCACTTGGACTGTTTAATGTTGATGGATTTTATGATTTTCTTTGTGTGTTTCTTGATGATGCTCGGAGAAATGGGTTCGTGTCAAAACCTTTGAAAGAACTCCTCTTCACTGCCAGAACTGCTCCAGATCTAATAGACCAACTCATAGCCTATGAACCACAAGTTGACCCTATCCTTTCAAAGATAAATTGGTCGAAGACGATCGTGGTAAGAGGCGTCGAATTAATCTGGATCTTAACCTTTAATTTCTGTAGAATTTCAGCTAACCAGGTACGACCTTCTTAACTCTCCTTTACTGTTTAAGACATTGGGGACAATGTCTCATTTAGGTTTGGGGGAGGGAATTAGTTGATTAGTACCTGTTTTTAATTTGTATGTTGTTTTTATTTTTAGTCCAAAATTTTTCGAAAAATACAAAAAAAAATTGAAAAATTTTCAAAAATTACAAAATATTTGTGTTTTAATTTGACCAAAAAGGTGAAATTGGTAAGAGATAGCTGAGTAAGGAGTTTCCACTCCTGAGACGTATCTCAAACCTAATTCGAAACAAGTTAATTTTTGTTTATTTCATTTTGAATTATTTAATTTGTGAATTCTCCTTAAAACGGACTAAAATGAATCTTCATATGTTCAGTTAGCAGATATTATCAACATATATAGTAACATACGGACATGAGCTAAAATTGAAAAGTTTGTAATATTCAGTGCTCTAGTTTAATTGGAGGAAACATCTCAAAAAGCAGTGGAGTAAAAAAAAAAAAAAAAAAAAAAAAAAAAACGTCTGAGATCCGAGTTATTAAGTTGTAAGGGTGTTTTAACACCTAGTGCCCTAAAGCCAACTGGTTTGGGAGTCACTGGCCCAAAGCTCGTTACATGGATCAAAGATGCTGCAAAAAATATATATATCTGAAGTCTGAGTAATTAAGTCGTAGGGGTGTCTTAACACCTGGTGCCCTAAAGCCAACTGGTTTGGGAGCCACCGACCCAACACTCTCTACATAGACGGAAGATATTGTATATAAATAAAAAATAGAGAAAATCAAAGAAAAAAAAAAAAAAAATCAGAAAATTATTCCATTGCTGCAAAAAGGTGTGAAATCTGATAAAACTTTAGGACAAAAATATTACTCTCTTATCAACTGCACTTATGACTGTTGTGGGCAAAAATGAGTTGATTAATATTTTGTTGGCTGTGTATATGGAGAATGGTAAAAATAATCGGAGAATTTACTTATTCGGTAATTTAGAATGAAACAAAACAACTAGTAACTTGGAGTAAAAGTTTCACCTGATTAGTCACTAACATCTTTATTCTCTTTTCGCTTGTCTTTTTGCTTTTGTGTGCATTAGTTTTACTACCTTTTACTTTTGTAAAATGTTTGTGGGTATCATTGCTGTAAACCCTCACGAGACTACAACTCGTCCACTAGGGACACCTAGGGGTTTAAAGGCTTGTTGCATACGCTAAATGCAACCGTGATCCCTACGAAAGTGGCTTAGTTTTATTTAATTGTTTCTTGTATTTTATTTTGTTGTTTTGCTCGAGGACTAGCAAAATGTTAGGTTTGGGGGTGTGATGAGCGGAAATATATCAATATTTACCGCCCCTTTTACTTAATATTTTGTTTAGTTTCTCGGGTTTGATGAACGTTTTGATATGTTTTAGTTTATTTTGCAGATAAAATAATATCGGGTTTTAATGAAATCATTTAGGATGAAAATGGGTCAAAAAGGCAATTATTGGACTTGATATTTTAATTTTGGAGATTGGAAACTTGAAAGGGCGTTTTGACGAAGTGCAGTTTTGGAAATTCCAGTTTTGTGCATCTGTCGTATTTTGGGCATAACTTTTTACTCAGATATCGGATTGAGCTGATTCAAGTGCCAGATTAAAGAAGACTCAAACTTCTACAACTTTTAAAGAGAAAATATTTTCGAATTCTGATGATTTCATGACCGAAATTGATGAACCATCCAGAAGTGTGTGGAGTGTAATTATTAAAAGTCATTATCAATCATTTTCAAAGCAAAATATTAATTAATTAATAATTAATAAAAATTATCAAATCAACACCAAACAAGATAAGCAATTATTGGAGCAATTATGGATTTGGTGGAGTAATTAGTGGAGAAATTAATAATGGATTTGGTGGAGAATTTGATGGATGATTTGATGGTGGCAAAATTTTGCCTATAAATACCAAGCCATTTCATTTGTAAAATTCATACTTTCTTCTTTGAAATTCTTAATGAATAAATAAGAAGATTGTATCTAGTTTGTTTATTTTTAGTTTCAGTAATTAATTTTCAGTTTCGCACTTTCTTTTCTTTACTTTTCAGTTTTTACTTTCCGCAATTTACTTTTACGCACATTACTTTTCTTCTTTAATTTTCTGTTTTACTTTTCAGTAATGAGGAGGTAACTTCCTTAGCTAGGGTGAAAGGTAATTCTTTTACTTTTACTATTTAGATTAATCTCCCTTAAAATAATATATTCACTATTTAAAATATTGACTTAAAAAGGATACCGCCAGATTGGTCGGTTGGTAATTCATTTAATCTGATTTAACCTGACTAATCAAGGATACCGCCAGATTGGTCGGTTGGTAATTTAATTTTGGTTCCGCCTTTTTATGGCTGGTTGGACTTAATTGACTTAATCAGGTTACCGCCTATATGGCTGGTTGGAAAAAGAAATCACAAGTTTATATATTATTTATGGGAGATATCTAAATTAGTAGTAGTAAAAGTAATTCCTTTTACCTTAGCATTTATTTTATTGTAATTACTTTTCAGTATTTACTTTACCGCATTTTTACTTTATGTCTTTTATTTTCAAGTTTTTACTAGCCCTAGTTATGTGTTGTAACTAAATTAGTTATCTGGGGTGTGTGATGAAATCCAATATCACCGTTTATAAGGGTTAGATTATAGTTTGGGTAATATAAAGATTTATTTATTGAGTCTTAATCTAATGCTTTTTCATTAACTGGCCATTAATAAAATTGATCTGGTAAATCTAAAATGAACTAGACATAGGGATTTTAGGTTTCAGCCTTAGACTCAATAGCCCACGATCTTCCTTGAGGATAGATAACCCTTTAATAGATTTCCTTACAGGATAGGAATATACCTGTTGGGCGGGGGTAGCCATAATTGGAACTTAAACTTAATGAATCCAGATAATTTGGTTGACATAGACATATGGTTCAATTGGGTTAAACTGGGTATTTGTGTCTGACCATCGACAGAGGCTTACACATAATTTAGTGTTCCAGGTTAATAAATCAATATATTACCCAATTTTAAGATAACCACTTCATCTTTAAAATGATATTGGAAGAAATCACAACCCTAGATAGTTTTTTTAATATTAAATTTTTTTAAAATCTACTTCGAACAATTTTATTTACTTGCTTTTAAATTAGAATCGTCACCATTTCAAATCAATCAATCAACTTGTTAGATATTAGTAATCATTTGACCTCATAAAATTAATAGTTTAGATATTAAGTCCTCGTGGGATCGATATTTTATACTACTTGAACGATACGTGCGCTTGCGTTATACGTGTGTGTTTACGCCGGTCAATTTTATGAATGAAACATGCAGCATCAAAAACATTATCCAAATGGATTTATCCATGGCAACAGGTAAAAGGTTTCGTTGTAATCGACACAATGTTGATAAGATACATTTTCGCTACAAGCCTAGCTTGTCGTTGGTATGTTGCCATCCATGTATGTCTTCCTTGAAGACTCATATAGTTCAATAGCACAATGCCTTCTGGTACATCAACTGTTTTAAACATAGTTGGTATACATGGAATCCATTTCGGACTTCATGGCACTTTGCCATATGGGAGTCGATACCTTGTATCACTTCCTCACACGTAGTCAATTCGTATTCCTCAATAAGATTGACATCTTTATGAGGTGAGATCAGAAACCTATACCCCAGGTTGTTTTCTGACTCTCTCCGACTTACGCGGTTCTTTTGTATTCGAAGATTACTGGTATAGCTTCATCCTTGATGAGCTGTTTGTGCTCCACTAAGGACTTGGTGCCTTGAACAGTATAATTCGATTTTTTATCGAGTTTTACTATCCTCCCACTTACCACTGCATATCGGTATTCCCTTAGGAAAACCGCATGGTGAGCAACCATCACATTGTTCTCTTAGTGAGTTGTATAAGTACTATACTTTCGTTTCCTAGGATAACCAATTACATTAGGCACTTATCCAATTGGGTTCTAGTTTGGTATCATCCAAACGTCTGCCTAGCATTCCCAAATCATCACGAGTGAGAGAAACCCGGTTCTTTCCTATTCATATCTAATATGAAGTCTGTCAAACAGATTTTCATGGAACCTTATTCAAAAAAGTATTGCATTGTTAATGCTTATCCTTTGAAGGAAAATGGTAGCTCAGAGCGACTCATGATTAACCTTATCATGTCCAACAAATTTGGTTTCTCCGTTCGGACACATCGTCAAATTTACGTTCCGGGAAGAGTCCTTATTGAAAGAATACTATACTCTTTCAAGTATTTGAGAAACTTATTGCTTAAGTATTTTCATCATGGTCAAACCGTGATGTTTTAATATTTTAGCTGATCTGTTCGTCTATTTCGTGTCGAAACTCTAAAAGTTTCCGATTTGTGTTTCAAAAGAAACATATAACCATAATGCGATGCCGCATCCGTAAGGTCACGAAATATTCATATCCACCTCTAGCCTAGCTAGACATGGGCCCACTTGCTTCACTATGAATAGGGCTAACAGATCGGTGGCTCTTGCACTTCTACCAAGTAAAAGGTATTTTAGGTACTTTACCTAATAAACCAGATTCGTAGACTTTATTTGAATGGAATCAAATTCGTCCTAGTATCCACTCTTCAAAAGTGTGGATATACGAGTCTTGTTTAATGTGTCCCAGACAGTATTGCCAAATTAAGTCTCATCTGATCAAATCAGTTTCAGCTACTTGTTTGTCATGTTATATGTTTGAGATTTATTTATATTCAAAATATAAATACTGTTATTCACATCTAATGTGTTTATCTCAATATCATCTTTATAAAATAAAACACTTTAGTGTTCTAGAATATAAATGTATACTCGCAACGAGTTATACACGATATAGAGATATTGTTTCTAGTCAAACTAGTTACATTTTAACAGTTTCCTAATTTAAGTACATACCCGAAGGGTAGTTCCTAAACTTAGGTATCTACGGTTAAAACAGCGACTGTCGTCCCATTTCCTATTCGCAGATTAATCTCATTTGAAGTCAGTATCCTGCTCATAGCAGATTCTGCACATCAGTATATATATTTATGTATCATACTTAGTATCTAAAATCAATTTTAATACTATTAGTGAACATGTTTATGACAAACATGGTTGAAGCCGGAGCCTTGCCCCTCTTCACTTCCTTCATGTCTGCCTTGTCCATACAGCAGTCACGCTTTAATGACCTGTTTGCCACAGTTTAGGTAGACATATTGGGATATGTCCTTTATCTTCCTAGAAGACTATAATGATTTTGCCTTTGCCATTTTCTACATTCTAGAAGCCTTTGGCCAAGCCTTGGCCTTCTAGAATATTGAAGTAAGATGTGCCTTGCGCTACTTGCCTTATTGCAAACTTTGGCTTTGTCTCCTTGAGAATGGCCATTAACTCTCCAAGAGTTATTAATTGCAATTTAATACTTCTAAGATCTAAGATAGATCTATGAAGATCCTTCAATTCTTCATCATACTTAAGGATCTAATCCTTAGTTCTGATTAGGAAATTAAGGAGTCTTTATGGCAACATAATGGATTAAACATTAAATTTATCATCACATGAATCTCCAAAGATCATGCTCTACTATTTGCTTAACTCCGGGCTTAGGCCTAAGTTGTTTTTATCAAATAAAGTAACTTCTTAGTTTTCAGGACTATCCTGAAATTTATTCCCAATTTGAAAATTAAAGTAGTTTAAAACATTTTCACCCAGGATTATGTTTTAAACACTAATCTTTCAGTTATCTTGATTCCAATAGTCTAACTATCATCCAATCGATTTCGGGTACAATCTAATGTAATGATTACTATAGTCTAACTATATAAACTAATTACAATTTTATGGTTAAAATCAAATATATATATGATTACTATAATCCAATTATATAATCAACTATAAATGATCGGTAAAATTCAAATATATTGATTACTATAATCCAATTATATAATCAACTATATGAAGGGTAAAATTCAAATATATTGATTACCATAATCCAATTATATAATCAACTATAAATGAAGTAGTTTGAATACAGTCTAATGTTAATTAAAACAACTATTAAATATTAGTCCAACTAACATTAATTTATTTGACGAATGATATTTGATTGAGCGCGTATGGCAAGTATCTAAACGAATATTGCAAATTTAATTCTTGCCTCCCACTATTTTTCGG
Source organism: Zanthoxylum bungeanum (assembly GCA_019454045.1). Lineage (NCBI taxonomy): Eukaryota > Viridiplantae > Streptophyta > Magnoliopsida > Sapindales > Rutaceae > Zanthoxylum > Zanthoxylum bungeanum. Next base: position 8,372 of record SKCR01019429.1, on the reverse strand, counting down.
CGAGCCTCTAACCCTCTGTGGAGTACTCGGGAAACCTAGTTTCCTAGTGGGCTAGGATCCCGTTAAATAGCACACAATCTTGACTTTGGCCAACAAGCTGTATGATATTTAACTAGATAGATCTCTAAGATCAATTGGATCCCATCCAATTCCTAGATCCAGTAGGTGGACATCCAAGTCCGAAACATATATCAATATATGCCAACATATCGATATATTACCTAACCTTTTTCCTCTGAATCAACTAAGCATTGGCTTTGGCACAACAAACTTAATGATCCCAGTTAAGCGGGAACCCATTGACATGGAAAGCTTCGTAATCAATGTCGATGGACAAGAAGTGATCTTGACTTTGGCCAACAAATCACGACTTGGACAAGACACCGATATGGAACAAAACTCTCATGATTCAACACATCCGCAATTGACAAAGGTCTTGACTTTGGCCAACAAACCAATGCCAACTTGGATCTTGAGTAAGAATCACTCAACGGAAGGAAAAACGCTTAATATGCTTTGAGGGTTTTCGCGTGAAAATTGGCAACCAATTTATTATCTTTAATTAGGTCTCATCATATACCCTTAGGCATGCATTCTAAAAGCATAATAAGGCGCGATAAATAGATAAATTAATAATGATATGCGGATGGATATCTCACAAATGTTCCTAGAACAAATCACTCTATTTCCTCTCCCCGACTAGAACTATTCTAACTTCTACCCAATTACATAATACAATAAAGAAACCTCATTTACATTGAGGGGAATTGGTGAGAGAGAATACAAAGAATAAGGAGATAAAAGGCTGGACACGCAAGTCCAATTTAATAAATTCTAAATTTATTACAATTTCCAAAATTGCCCTCGCCCTTCTAATATCCATCCGATATACATTATTCATGCAATACATTCATGTATTCATACAAATCATGTTATTCAATCAATCTAATCCAATTAATTAATTTGATTAATGATCATCCAATGTTCAAACAACAATTTGATTTGCGCGAGTCAAACTCGTTTAAGAATAAATACTCAAAGTAAGTATTCTTGAATTATATTGAACTACAACTTTAAATCCAATTTATTTGTATTCAATACTAATTCCAAATTTAATTCCAAATTAAATATTTACACTTACTTATAAGCCTTAAAGACTTGGATTCTAAATCCAATCTTAATGGGTCTCAAAGGCCCAATAACATCCAATGTCATTTTAATTAAAGTCCAATGGGCTTTTAATTAATTCTTAAGGCATGGGCTTTGGCCATAATGGGTCAAACCCAAAATGCCAAGGCCCAATAGGAATCACCATATTGCCTACAAATTAATTTAGGCCCATTAGGCCCAATTCAATTCTTTAAAAGGGCCAAGTGATGTATTTGGACTTTATGGAATTGGTTTTGGGCCCAATTTCAAACCAAGCCCATTAAGCCCAAATACACACTTTTAGCCCAATTCATAATTAAAGGCTTATTAACATAATTATAATATTCCAAATATCACAATTATTTTAATTAAAGTGTATAAGCCATGATTAATTAATTAAACTCAATATTTCCAATATACCAATTAACTTAATTAATCATGTTTAATCCATCAATTTATGCTCAACACAAATTGAAGCCAAAACACATCATTTCATGCTCAACACAAATTGAATCCAAAATTCATCATTTCATGTTCAACATGCTCTTTGATTTTAACATGAACTTTATTGACTTTGATTCTAATCCAATCAAACCAACAATCAACATTTAACATGCATTTAAACACATCATTTCATGTTACAAAAAAAAAAAAAACTGCAGTCCAATTACAGTGAGTTTCGGCCACGCTAAGGGAAATTAAAAATTTTGATCCAATCAATTTTTTCTCAAATCTAATCATGCACAACTTTAAGTTAACATAATCTAAGCATGCTCAAAGCATCAATTTGAAGAAATCATGCTCAAAACACAAAAGCCCCAAATTTTAGTCTCATGAACCCTAAAATTTTCAAGCTTAAAATTGGCTCTTGATACCATTGTTAGTGTTCTTAGAACATGCCAAGGATCTAATAAGCAAGAAAATGTGTTCACAAATTCATTATAAGTTGCGGAATATACTTACAATGAACGGATTTGGCTTTTAAAATTTTTGAGAATAAGATCTCCAAGATGCTTCCTTTGTTGATTCCAAGCTTTGAGTTGTGAGAAGTGATCTCCAAGATCCAACCTTCAATGTTGATTCCAAGCTTTGAGTTGTGAGAAGTGATCTCCAAGATCCAATCTTTGTGTTGATTCCAAGCTTTGAGTTGGTTTCCCTATCACCTTAGTTGATTCCATGAAGTGCTAGCTTTGTTGATTTTGCAACAAAATCAAAGAGAAAAAAACATGAAGCTCACGCCCATGGAGGTCCATTAGGGTTTTCTTTGTGTCAAAGTGTTGTGTAATATGAGAGAGAGATAGGTTTGGTAAAGAGTTTTACCCTTTTTCACCCAAACTTGGTAGTTGGGTCTTGGTTTTCCAAAAACCAAAAACCATATAGTTGAAAAGCAAGTGGTTTTGGCATAATTGCCAACTACTCTCTCAACTACCACTTCACACATTTGAAGTGGGCCTCACACTCTTTTGAATTCAAAATTCAAAAGAAAGGTCTCTACGAATATTTGACGCGCCTCAGATCCGTTTAATCCGATTAAAAGAACTTTCGTCACTAAATAATTAAATCTAATTTAATTAAATAACGATGCCTCGCAAATATATTACGAACGTCGTTTACGAATTAATTCTAAATTAATTCGTTCGTTCGTATTAAAGTCCAACTTTAATTTCGTAATGAAATCCAATTCATATTAATATATCCGATATATTAATTTTAGCCCATACGAATAAATTAAATAGAAAAATCAAATTTAACTATTAAATTTATTTTACCGATTAATTCCAAATTAATCACGTTCTCTCTCTTCTGAACACATTTAATCCCAGATTAAATAAAGCCTCAATTAATCCCAGATTAATTTTCTCTCTCTTAATTAATCCCAGATTAATTCTAATTTAAATCAACTGTCATCGGTGAATCTTTGGGAAGCGACCCAAGAGATCCCTGGATATGTTGGCAGTAAATACGGTCATCGGATTATCTGAATACGTGTGTACCTCGTACCACGTGCTTACCGATTTACAAGACATGGTTGGCTTCTAGCAAACCACCGTGCCTACCCAATTCTCCAGAAATATTCTTACTGTAATATATAATCTATGTCAGGCGTAGTATACGTAGTATTGCGTATTGTGATCCAGTATCGAATGTCACGTGCTAGGCCTGGGGCTGGAACTGTGTCTGCCTCGTACGAAGCACATGTCGGATGTCTAGTAACTAGTCTATATTATCGGATATACACGACCTAGTCATAATATCCCGATGACTGTAGTACTTAAGAGCACTAGTACCGTATCCTACGTGACATCATCTCCACTATGGCTGGAGCGATACTTCCGTCTTGACATCACACCCAATACACTATGATTCTCAATATACCCAGCAGAGGCGTACACAGAACCGGTTACAGCCCTGGATGACCAAAACTAAAGCATACCGATTTTCGCAAGTATTAGCGATGCAAGTCTCAGGTTAAGACCAAATACACCTACCCTGATATCGGACTTCCATAGACACATAGTCATACTACCAATGGAATTCCGAGGGGTCTATCCAGAGCGAAGCTGTTTCCATACCATCGGTAAACACAACCTCCTATCACACTTGCATAAGTATCCAATACTTAAATATATGAGAACTATGTCGTTGTGCTCCCACAACGCGTACAAGTGCGATACTAGTCTATTCCGCATTATCGATGTCCAGTCTCGATAATACTACGACTAGGGATATTTAATGATTAATCCTTCATGGACTGATACTGTCTCATATCATCTCAATCCAGGAACTAATCATAAGGACCTCATATCATTTATACATCTAGGTGATCTAATCACAAATGATAAGAGAGAAATCTCTTTTGTCACATAGTTAATTTGTACAACAACACCATGATCTGTACAAGTAGTGACGCTATGGGTCATAACTGTCCAACAGTATCCCCACAGACGGTGTCAACTGTTGACAGGTGATTTTCATTCCAGGTGTAAATTCAGAATCTTACTCCTCAAATAATTTTCGTCCTCCAACTGTGAATTTGTTTGGTTTGTTGGGAACCAAAAGAAAATTTAGTAGAAAATGAGAATAAACTCAAAGATCAACAAATGATTTAGATGGTTCGATGGATTGGATCTAACCTATATCCACGGGAACAAGAGAATAAAGAAAGAACATTGGACTATTCAGTCCGTTACATGGAAGCCACCATGACAACTTGGGAGATTACGCCTGGCTAAAGAATTTAAACTTAGCGCTAGCGGGGAGGCAACCCTTGTATCTGTATTTATTTTACTTTATTTTATTTTATTTTGTTTTGTTTTGTTTTATTTTATTTACTTTATTTTATTTTATTGTGTGCTAATTGCATGTTTATTATTTGCATGAGTATTCACGCAGGTGTTAGAGCAACCCAGGCAGCTCGCACAACTAAAGTCTCACAGTAGGAACCTGATCAACTCCATGTCTGGTAGTGTTGTTCCTCACTCTTTTTTTTATATTTATCTACATTGAGGACAATGTAAGTTTTAAGTGTGGGGGTGTATGCATGTAATGATAATACTTGTTTTTTATAAATTAGTTTTTAATCGTTAATAGTGAAGCATATGTCTAATGATGACTACTGTTTGCTTTAGGATGAAGTCTTTGAAATGATAAGTTCTTTAATGTACTTTTATCTGATGCCTTGAGTAGTTAATCTAGGTTGGACTCATAAGCACTTAACTATAAGTTTTTAGCAGTGAAAACCTAGGTAGTTGGCAAAGTGACTAGTTGAAGAAATTGCATGTCAATGAATGACCATTTGCTTAGATGTCTATCCTGATTTGCTAGTTTTATGATGTATGGTATGGTTAAAAAAAATAAAGCAGAAAGTTTTGAAAGAAAGAAAATAAAAAAAAAATGAGAAAAAAAATTAAACTACCTATAACCGATAAGCGTGAAGTTACCCATGGGCGAGTGTTAGGACCACCATGAAGAGAAATGCTACATTAAAGGGTAGGTGTGTTGAAAAAAGAAAAGGTTTTGAAAGAAGAAAAAGAAAGAAAAAACCATATCATACTGAGCAAAGAAAGACAATTACAGAGCACATTTGAGATATCTATGTTGGTTTGATCCAACAGATCCCAATTTTTAAACAAAATCATTGAGTTGGCTTACCTAGGAGTCAAACTGTGAATGAACCTTTACACACATACACTGCGAGTCTGGCTTAGATGATTTATTAAGGACTTTGATTTGAGTTGCTTTGAGTACTTTGAATGTTCTCCAATTTCATTACTAGGCATTCTTTGAAGACAATAATATATGTAACTATTAAGACTATTTCATTTAATTGTTTTCATTTTGCATGTGTGTATATGTTTTGAATGACGTTTGTGGGTGTTGTCGCTGTAAACCCTCACGAGACTATAATCTGTCCACTAGGGTTACCTAGGGGTTTAAAGGATTATTGCATATCCTAAATGCAATCGTGATCCCTACGAAAGTGGTTTAGATAATTTTTATCTCTTTATTTTTAATTTAGTTTAGTTCTTATTTTCTTTTACGCTTGAATTTCTAGGGACTAGTAATAAGCTGGTTGGGGGTTGTGATAAATGCATGAAAATATACTTTGAACATCACTAATTCAGCTTTGTTATCAAGTATTTGATCTTAATTATAGTTTATTTTATGTCTTATTATTAGGAAGCAAAGGAACATGAATCTTGGAGCATTTACACATGTTTCGGGACCTTACGGTCGCATCGGAAGCACGCAGGAAGAGTAGAAACGCGAAAGCGGCAAAAAATCATAAAAGCATTGGCGCTGCAGCGCCTCCTCAGATTGTCTCCGTACATTATCTAGCAAGTTTGGCACCGCGGCGCCTCAGTAATGTCCCAGAAACTTATTTTGGTTGTGTTTCACACATATATGGACTCCAGGACTTCTCTATATAAACCCAAGCTCGTCTAAAATCCTAAAAGAGGAGAAAAACAGAGAGAAATCACACAACAATGAGTTGTAATAAATAATGAATTGATTCTAATGATGAATTGATTCTCTTATACATTTGTAATAAATCAGTTGTTAACTTGGAACACGAAGATATGCATAAGCCTCTGTCGATGGTCGAATGGAACACCCAAAGTAAATCAATTAACTATATGTCTATGTTAACCAAGCAACCCTGAATTCATTAAGTTCAAGTTCCAATTATGGCTACCCATGTCCGACAGGTTTATGTCTATCCTGGAAGGAAATCTCCCATAAGTGAGATCGTGAGCTATTGAATCTAAGGGTGAAACCTAAAATCCCTTCGTCAAGTTCATTTTAAGTTTACCACATTAAGCTTATTGGTGATCAGGCAACAAGAATCATTAAGGTTAAGATTCAATGAACAAGCCAAAGTATCACACATAATATAATTAAATCAATTATTAAACTCATGAATATTGTGCTTCATCACTTCCATAGATTAAAAATAAAATGCTGGGGTTAGGCGATCCACCTTTGCTATTTAAAATCTAGAAATCCCTCTTTTATAATAAAAATTCCACCATTCCCCAGTGGAAATTAACTATAAAATATAAAAGAAAGATAAAATGAACAACTATTATTACTACTACTAAAATAAAAATACATTACTATAAATATATACAAACAAGATACAATACTCAGTTCCTTATTAAGAAGCTAAAGAAAGTATGAATTTGGAAAATGAAATCAGCCTCAATTTATAGGCAAAAAATCTGGTATGCGTCGCGACGCGCAGGGTCTTCTGCGTCGCGACGCGTGCATAGTAAATGGCGACTGCATTATTTTGTCAGTGTGTCGTGACTCAGAAGGTCGTGCGCGTTGTGATGCGTGCTACAATAGATGGCAGCTGTTGGCAGACTTAATTATTGTTTTGGTGTCGCGACGCGTGAAGGCTTGGTTGTCGCGACACATAGAAGGTTGCGCGTCGTGATGCGTGAATAATAATTTTTCAATTTTACTTTTTCCATCCGTTTTTTGTCGTTTTAGCCCCGAGTTGATTCCATTGAGTCCCAAAACTTTATTTATCTATAAAACAAACAAAAACACATCAAAACGTTTATAAAAACCGAGAAACCATACAAAATATTAGGTCAAAAGGGCGGTGAATATTGATATATTTTCCGCTCATCAACACGCAATAGAGAGAAAAATGGGAAAAAAAAGGTAATTGAAGACCGAATTGTAGAATTAGAGAAACAGGAACATGTGAAGACTTTCAATAACACAAGGAATTAATGAGAAAACGACAAGGAACCGAAGCTTGCCAGACTGAATAAGAAAAAAAGAAAAAGAAAAAAAAACTGAAGATAAAAAGGGATAATAGTCGGACCTTGAAATCTGGTTTTGATACCAATTAGTACGAAACTTGATCTAAGAAAGACAAAATCCGTTCCAAGATCTTGTAGACCTTCAAAGAATTTATCCCCGAAAACCCTTGGAGATTGCCTCAGATGAATATTTCCAGTAAAAGGACGCCATAAAATATGTCAACCCTTTGATGAGTCTTTGTTCAATCCATTGAACTTTGGAACAATCACTTTAACTCATTCAACGTAAGTCACAAAATTGGTTTTTCTCTCAAATTTTATTCATAAAAAATAAGCCTTTTATAATAACATGAATCAAACCCTAATAATGCAAAAGGACAAAATAACCATTAAATACCATAATCAACTTAAGCCCATAACTCATAATTCATAGCCTGTTAAGAAAGCAACAAATAAATAAAAATAAACTAACACAAGGCTAAATAAAATATGCATCAACGTTTTGATCCATACATGTAAATAAATAAATCAATAATAATAGTGTAATGAAACTAAGCCTAAACAAGTGAAATTGATCCATATTGCTCCTCGATGACTTGGGTCACGTGTATACCTCTTGAACCATCTTCCTTAAAGTCCACTTGACCTCTAATGTTCTTGTTCCATTCGGCTATATGACGTTGGGCTAAGCCTGCCATGTCGTCCTTGATTTTCTTATGTGTATTGTAATTGGTCCAATTAGTACTTGAACTTGATTAGTTGTGCTCTGAACCAAATCTGATACTGCTAGGGTCACATCAAATTTTATTACTCAAAAGGAAAAAAGGGGGTTACAACTATTTACAAGCTCCCTCAAAAACCTTGAAACACAAGTGGTTCTTCAGTTATCTCTTTTGCCTCTCATTTAAGATACATTAACACGCCTAAAACTACACTTTTATAGAT
>SKCR01019428.1:0-67642 GCA_019454045.1 Zanthoxylum bungeanum | reverse complement strand
AATAACTCCACTCAATATAACACAACGAGCATATTGAACCATTAAAACAAAGTAGACAAATAACTAATTAAACATAAACATAAACTAATGAAACATCATGCATAAAGAATGAAGAAACAACATTCCTAAATAACACAATCATGCTTTGAAAATTAAATAACAAGACTAAATTAAATCATGCTTAAAATAATAAATAAACGGCCTAGAACTATGACATGCTCAAATACAAATTAGGATGAGACGAGATATGTGTATCTTAAGTGGTACGTGGCATTGTATCCCGAGTGCAGACCATACTACCGTCCATTCGGAATCGGCTACGGAATTTACGTCCGGGATTCCATCCGATATACCACAAAAGGGAACACATATCCCGCTCATCCAACAATCACATCATGCTTCAAACGACTCTCATGCAATAATATTTTAAAATAAATAAAATAAAACGAAAGATGGTAAGTAAAAAGGTGCCCTCAGGTCTAACCTCTTTTGTTATCTCACGAAAGGGCGTTACACGTCCGTTGGAAGGATTGATACTCCGTAACTTTTCTGGTTCACTAATCCAACGATTTTCCTCGCGGTTTCACTGGTCGGGTTGTTGTTTTCACTCCGTTTCTCTACTGTTTTAAGGGTATTTTCTGGTTACCATTTCAGGTCTATTAGGCTACTGTTTTGGGGACTGTTTTCAGAGATTTGGGGACTATTTTTGGGCTGTAGTTTGCGGGTTTCGTAGGGTGGTTATCGGCAAATTTGTGAGTGGGCTGGTGTCTAGGCGTGGGGCTTTGACGTGAGGGGTACGAAGCGAGGGGCAGTGGCGTGTTGGGCGTTTTCTTTGGCTAGTTCGTTTCTTGGCTTTTTGAGTGTGCGTGTTTCTTTGGCTTTTGTGGCTTGTTATCACGTAGGGAGGGTGCAAGTGGCGTTAAGGATCGATAGTGGCGAGAGTCAGGGGCGTTAAGGACGTGCAGGCCAAGTAAGGGGCAGGTGGCGCTAAGGCTTGGAGTGCTAGTGTGTTTGGTTCGTGGCTGATTGAGTGGGTGAAGTAGGGTTGTTGCGTGAACAGGTGGTTGATTAGCGTGGGGATGTGTTTGAGGGCAGGTTAGTGATGTGGGTGTGAGTGTGTACTGATGATGGGTGGCTTATGGTGAGGGACGTGTGGCTTGTGCTGAGGCGTGAGTGTGTGCTGATGATGGGTGGCTTATGGTGAGGGAAGTGTGGCTTGTGCTGAGGCGTGAGTGTGTGCTGATGATGGGTGGCTTACGGCAAGGTCAAGACAGCGTAGAGAAGGTTTGATGATTTGCTTGGGGTGTGAAGCAAGGTTTATTCCCTTTGTGTTTTCGTGAGGATTAGCCAGCCAGGGTTATGTGTTGGTGAGGGGTTCTTTTTATAGGCAAAGGGATGAGTTTTCCTTGTTGGGGAAGGAATCAAATTTGTGTATTAATTAGGATATATTTTTATTTTAGTATGTGATAGAGAAAATCTTTTATTTAAGGGAAGTGATTTGATTTATTCTTTTTAGTTAAGGATATGATTTATTTAATTTAGGATGGTGATTTAATTTTAATTTAGGAATGTGTTTTATTTAAATTAGGAATTTAATTTAATTTAATTTCAAGTTCAATTTAATTGGTGAATGTGATTTAATTTAATTTAAGTTTAATTTTAATTGGTTTTAATTATTTAATTTGTGAGATGTGTTTTAATGGGTTTGGTGTGTTTTAAAACAGAGGTCCAACAAGAGAACCCGAAGCGAAACAAGCGAGTTAAATCTGACAAAATGCTAATTTCCAACTTTACCCTTCCAACGTCCGTTTCCCGCGGCTTTCACAACTAAAGAGGTAGTGTCTCCATACGAGACTCATCATCGGGCTGATATGCAAAAATGTAATGCCTACACCAGGACTATCCTGAAATTTTATTCCCAATTTGAAAATCAAACCATTCAAATACATTTTCCCTAGGATTATGTTTTAAATGTCAATCTTTCAATTACATCTTGATTCTAATAGTCCAACTATTTAATCAACGATTTAGGTACTATTTATTATAATGATTACAATAGTCCAACTATTTAATCAACTATAATTTAATAGATTAAAATCAATTATAGTGATTACTATAATCTAATTATAAAATCAACTATAAATGAATTATTTGAATATAGTCCAACTATTAATTAAAACAACAATTTAAATATTAGTCCAACTAACATTTAATTTATTTGACGAATGATATTTGTTTGAGCCCGTATGGCAAGTAATTAAACGAATATTGCAAATTCAATTCTTACCTCCCACTATTTTTTGGCGAGCCTCTAACCCTCTTTCGAGTACTCAGGAAACCGTGTTTCCTAGCGGGCGAGGATCTCGTTAAATATCACACAATCTTGACTTTGGCCAACAATTGTATGATAATTAACTAGGTAGATCTCTAAGATCGATTGGATCCAATCTAATTCCTAGATCCGGTAGGGGGACATCCAAGTCCGAAACATATATCTTATATATGCCAATACATCCAATGTTTACCTAACCTTTTTCCTCTGAATCAACTAAGTCTTGACTTTGGCACAACAAACTTAGTGATCCCAGTTAAGCGCGACCCATTGACCATGGAAAGCTTCGTAATCAATGTCGATGGACAAGAAGTGGTCTTGACTTTGGCCAAAAAACCACAACTTGGACAAGACACTGATATAGAACAAAGCTCTCGTGATTCAAACACATCCTCGACGCTTAATATTTGCGAGGGGTTTTTCGAGTGCAAATTGGCAACCAATTTATTATCATTTTTAAGGTCTCATCATCATACACCCTTAAACATGCATTCTAAACACATAATAAAGTGCGTATAATAAAATAATAATGATATGCGGATGGATACTTTACTCATTGATCCTAGATCAAATCTCTCCATTTCTCTCTCCGCTAGCACATGTATTACTTCTACCCGTTACACTACACTTCTAAAGAAACCTCATTTACATTGAGGGGAATATGTGAGAAGATAATACAAAGAATAAGGAGGTAATAAGGCTGGACACGCAGGTCCAATTAATAAATCAATTTTATTACAACAATTTCTAAAATTGCCCCACCCTTCTAATATCCATATGATATACATTATTCATACATCGCAACCATTTATTCACACAAGCATGCTATCAATCAATCTAATCAAATTAATTAATCCGATAATTAGTGACCATCCAATGTTCAAACAACGATTTGATTTTGCTTGAGTCAAACTCGTTTTGCGAATAAGTACTCAAAGTACGAATTCTCGAATAAAATTAAACTACAACATTAAATACAATTTAATATGTATTTAATACTAACTAATTTATTTAATTCCAAATTAAATACTACACTTTATTAATAAACCTTTACGACTTAAATTCCAAATTTAATCGTTACGGGTCTCAAAGCCCGATTAACGTCCAACGTCAATTTAATTAAAGTCCAATGGGCTTTTAATTAATTTCTTAAGGCGTGGACTTTTGGTCAACTCGGGTCAAACCAAATAACCAAAATCCAATCCGAGAGTTACCCCATAAGCCTAGAAATCAATATAGGCCCATTAGGCCCAATTAAACTTTAGAGGTCCATTAGTCGCATTTGGGCTTTATGGAAGCGGTTTTGGGCCCAATTGGATCCAACCAATTTTGCCTAAACCCAACTTTGTACAACCAAGCCCAATAAGCCCAATAACAACATAACAAGCCCAAATCCAATTTTAAGGCCCAACATAATTAAATTACGAAAATTCCAAATTCCCAATTAAATTACACAAAGTGTATAACACAATTAATTACCCAATTAACATTACTAAAATATCAATTAGCCTAATTAATCATGCTTATCATCATTAAACCATGTCCAACATAATTTAACAAAAATCAAACCCAATATACATGCTCAAAGTCTCGGCAATATAGGGATTTTCATATCAATTCCGAATTCAATCCAATTAAATCCAAATTAACATTAAATCCACATTTCCAATTGATTCATGTCATCCAATGATCAAAAATCAAAAAATCACCAAGATCAAAATAAGGCATAACATTCGGCCAACACCAAGAAAATTGGGGAAATTTGTTCCAAACACAATTTCAACAAATTGATCTAATCAATCCTCAATTAAAACACATTTAAACATATTCATTCATCCAATTTCATAAATCATGCTCAAACACATTTTTGCCCAAATTTTAAGCCCTAAAATATTTTCATGCTTAACCTTACTCTTGATACCATTGTTGGAAAATACTAAAGTCCCAAGGATCATTTCAAGCATTGAAAATAAGTGTGAATACAATGATTGAGTTGCGTAATACTCACATCAATCGGTTGAACGACGCGGCAACGAACAAAAATTCTATTTTCTACCTTCTGTCAGTCACGGCAGTGGCAGTGAGTTTGCTCACTGTTTTCGGCCATTAGAGGTCCTTGAACAAGCTCCAAGATTCGTCAAATGATTCTCAGCTCATGGGTGGACTTCCCTATCACCTTCGCATGACTTCGTAGTATGTTAGCACTCTCGATTTTGCCATAAAATCGCGACTTTTGCTTCCCATTTTTCTTCCTTGTCTCTCAGCAGTAACTGAACCAGAAGAAGAAATGCAGTAGCCCCTTGGGCGTGAGATGAGAGAAGACAGAAGAGAAGAAGATGTCTTGGTTGGTAGCCAAAAGTGTATCTAATACACTTAACCAATTTCCAAAATTAATTTTCATTTATTTGCTTTCAAAAAGTCAAATGATTTATGCCAACCACTTCCATCAACTTACATCAATCCATCAATCAATCAAATCAAGTGACAAGTTGTCACATCACTCAAAGTGACTAATGATTTGACGCTTGATGCGACTAGCGATTTGACGCTTGATTTGACTTACGTGCCGCACTCGAATTCGAAATGCGAATGCGCTCGCAAACAATCCCGGGCTCGGGTTCGCTAATTCCAAATTAACGAATTTTCCGCTGCGACGCAATTAAATCTAATTTAATTAAATAATCATGCCTAGCATTATTACTATTCACATCGCTAACGAATTAATTCTAAATTAATTCGTTGGCCCGAATTAAAATCTAATTTTAATTCCGTGTCGAAATCTAATTTCGTTTAATATATCGAATATATTAATTAATCGATTAATTCCAAATTAATCGTTATCTCTCTTTAAATGATATTTTATCCCAAAATAAAATATCTCTGCAATTAATCCCAGATTAATTTTCTCTCTCATTTAATTAATCCCAGATAAATTAAAGTGTGTGTCATACGTCATCGATGAATATTTGGGAAGCGACCCATGAGATCCCCGGATATGTTGGCAGTAAATTCGGTCGTCGAACTATCCGAACACGTAAGTACCTAGTACTATGTTTATACCGATTTACAAGACTAGGTTTGCTTCTAGCAAATCACCATGCCTACCCAATTCTCCAGAAATATCCTTACAGGAATAAAGGATCTATATCAGGCGTAGTATACGTAGTGTTGCGTATTTCGATCCAGTATCGGATGATCACATGCAAGGCCTGGGGCTGGTACAGTGTCTGCCCCGTACGAAGCATATATCGGATGACGAGCAACTAGTCTCTTTAATATCGGATAATCATGACCAAGTCATAGTATCCCGACGGTTGCAACCTTTTTAGAGAACCAGTTATGTATCCCTACGCGATCATCATCTCCATATGACTGGAGTGACACTTCCGTCTTAACATCACACCCAACACACTACGATTCTCGATATACCCAGAAGAGGCGTACACAAAGTATACTGATTGTCGCAAGTATTAGCGGTGCAAGTCTCAGGTTAAGACCAAATACACCTACCCTTATTTCGGACTTCCATAGACACATAGTCATACTACCAATGGAATTCCGAGGGGGTCTATCCAGAGCGAAGCTGTTTCCCGTACCATCGGTAAACACAACCTCCTATTACACTTGCATGAGTATCATATACCCAAATATATGAGAACTATGTCGTTTGTGCCCTTACAATGCGCACAAGTGTAATACTAGTCTTTTACATATTTATCGATGTCCAATCTCGATAATACTCTGACTAGGGATATTTAATGATTTATCCTTCATGGATTGATACTGTCTCATATCATTCTCAATCCAGGAACAAATCATAAGGACCTCCTATCATTTATATATCTTGGTGATCTAATCACAAATGATAAGAGTGCAATCTTTTTTGTCACATAGTTAATTTGTACAACAACAACATGATCTGTACAAATAGTGACGCTATGGGTCATAACTGTCCAACAGCCAGGCCCCCAAATTGAAGGAAAGATATATATACCCATTTTGTATGCGATTTACATATGATACGGTCTCTCGCCTCACTGTATCCCTACCTATTGACCTAGGGTATAGAAAGTGTCTACTCATATGGTTTAAATTATGATGTTGATAGTGTCATGAATCGTGTTAGCCCAAGAATCTCACATGATTCTTCTCCTGTGGCCACAGTCTCAAGCAGTGATCACACGTATCAACCCACGAACTTGAATACTACACTTATAAGAAAATATTATTCGAGAGAGTGGCGATTCTCTGTTGTATCTTTACAAACTTCATGTGTTTCAACAAATGACCCAATCATACTCTTATGACCGGATCTTTTGAACCAGGGAAGGAGAATGTCAAAGTTATTTGATCCACACATAAGATTGTAAGACCTCAAGTCTAAGGACTAGTCATATAATCGATACATAAAGTTCTCACAGACATATGGGAAAACACTCCATATGAAAACTTTCAGCGGTCAGTTCGATGGACGCGAGCAACTCATGCATCCATGTGATACACCAAGTGGATGGATCTCCGCTAGTAGCCTATGAGATCGGCTACCCCACTTATGGGTGGATCATATCATCATGCTAGTCTATCCACTTTGTGAACGCCTAGATTATTCACAAAACTATGACTAGGAACATTTAAGAGTAATGATTCTTATAAGGCATGGAAGCCATCGTCTTATATAAGACACGTATAATAAAGATTGACATTTTATTAATTAATGAAAATATTACAAATACATGTACATATACCCCATCCACAAGTTGGGTATAGGGCATATGCCTAACATGTTAACCTTAAGAAATGAGAGAAATGATAGATATTATATTCTTTTACACAAGCCAACTAACCTTGTCATTAAGCATCTAATGTTGTCTTGCAATGTCCAACAGAAAAATGTGAATGCCATACCAAAGCATAAGAAATGATAAGCTAAAGATAAGGACTTTGCCATTACGGATCTAATGCTTTCTTTCAATGGCAAACACATAAATGTGGAGGCCATACCAAAACATAAGAATGGATTAGCTAATGACATAACTATTAGGTGTATACAAGCCACCTAAAAGACATAATAAATTGGAGAGCATGGCAAGCCATGTGGCTTTGTCTCCAAGGTAAATAAAAATCACTATCTCAATAATGATTAAATTACCTTCAATTATGTTGTAGTAATTATCTCATAATTATTACTAACTTGATTATCTCATAACCAAGACTTGATTATCTCATAATCAAAGAATTCTAGAAAATATTAAGTTAAACTAATTTAAAATAGTTTTCATTTGTGACAATATATATTATTAATCTCATTGATAATATATAAATATAATGTGAGCATATTATTAGACAATCTAATTATATTAGGTTTTCTATAGTTAATCGAGCTAGTAAGGGGACCAAAGGGACCTCCGGTTCTGAGCTCCAATAATTCTGAAATATTTATTAAACTCTTTAATCAAATATTACGAATTATTAACTCCTCGTTATTCCACTAAAAACTCGAAGTTGAACTCCCGTTACCGTATATGGATAAAATAAAACCGAATATTTCCGATGTCCATCGATATAGTCATTACATATGGATATAGCCCTTC
Organism: Zanthoxylum bungeanum; assembly: GCA_019454045.1. Lineage (NCBI taxonomy): Eukaryota > Viridiplantae > Streptophyta > Magnoliopsida > Sapindales > Rutaceae > Zanthoxylum > Zanthoxylum bungeanum. The sequence continues at coordinate 59,719 of SKCR01019428.1, read as the reverse complement.
ACGAATATCTCATAAATAGAGCCGGGTCAAAATTCCGTTAAACCCCTCTAAATATTTTGTCTCTTAAGCACCATTCATTCTATAATGAACAATTAATTCATAACAATTATGAATATAAAACTTTCTATTCGTAACAGAAAAGTTGAGCGGTCAAATTGTTCAAGTCCCAATCAACTCTTAAAAAATATATTCTTCTGCTTCTCATAAGAAGTAGTGAATTCCATATCTATGCAAAACGTTCTTAACTACACACAAAACCATATCCCCAAAATACGTAGTTATTGGCCGGTAATGCAACACCAACGTCATCATAGTAAATCAAAGGATATAGCCTATCATACAAGAGTTCGTAGTACCCTCAGGATTAAGATCGAATCCATATCTGAACATCTTTTAGATAAAATGAATTTCTTCGGTTAACAGATATTAAAAGAAATTCGTGTTTATCTGAGTCCAGTCCTATATGATCTCATCATACAAGGTGCCTCCACTCCCATGTCACTACATGAACGATCATGGATCAAGGTCGTCATACAATTATAGAATGGACCACAGCTATAGATAAACCACAAACAAAATACCCTCTTTGTTTACTCTCTATGGACTATTTAGATTACTAACTTCAGACTTAAATCCTCTTGTGCATCCAACATACACTAAGTCTGAAGGTACAATAGTAATCAAGGTAAACAAGACAATTGGACAATATGCAATATAAATCAAACAACTTTGATAAAATGAATAATGTATTTATTATTATTACAATAATCAATTTAGTTTTACAATTCATAAATCTTTAGAACATAAATCCTAACAATCTCCCACTTGAACTAAAGAAAATGGGACATGTCATGTAATCCTAAACCCTTTAGGTGACCTTCAAACACTTTAGTCGATAAGGTCTTTATAAACGAATCAGCCAGGTTGTTTGCGGATGGAATCTGCATGACATCGATATATCCTCTATGCACTATCTCCATGATAAGGTGATATTTTCTCTAAATATACTTACCCTATTTGTGGCTTCTTTGTTTTTTGGAGTTCGCCACTGCACCACTATTATCACAATTAAGTGTGAGCGGTTTATCCATATCTGGAACAACTTCCAGATCTGCCAAGAACTTACAGAGCGAGACTACTTCCTTAGCTGCTTCACAAGCTGCTACATATTCAGCCTCCATGGTGGAGTCAGCAATACAAGATTGCTTTATGCTCTTCCATACAATAGCCCCACCACCTAGGGTGAACACTGATCCATATGTTGATTTTCTAGAAACGACATCCGTCTGAAAATCAGAGTCTGTATATCCTCTCAGAATCATATCATTACTTGTATATACAAGCATATAATTTCTCGTTCTCCAAAGATACTTGAGAATATGTTTCACTACTACCCAATGATCTAATCCTAGGTTGGATTGAAACCTACTGACTACTCCCACTGTAAAACAGATGTACGGTCCCATATATAACATAGCATACATAAGACTTCCAACTACTGAAGCATATAGTATATGTCTCATCTCCTCAACTCCTTGAGGTGTCTTAGGAGACTGTTCCTTAGACAAATGAATTCCATGCATTTACATTTCTTGGAATTCCGCATACCAAATCGCATAAGAATCTTGTCGATATATGTTGCTTGAGACATTGCAAATAGTCATTTCTTGCGATCCCGAATGATCTGGACCCCAAGTACATAACTTGCCTCTCCCAAATCTTTCATTTGGAATTGGTTAGCTAGCCAGATTTTCACGTCTGATAATATCTTTACATCATTCCCAATGAGTAAAATATCATCAACGTATAAAATAAGGAAAACCATATTCCCATCAATGATGCACTTGTAGACACAAGGCTCATCGATGTTCTGCTCATAGTTATAAGACTTGATTGTAGTATCAAACCTGATGTTCCAAGATCTAGATGTTTGTTTAAGTCCATAAATGGACCTTTGCAACTTGCAAACTTTTTGCTCTTGACCTTGGGTAATGAACCCCTCTGGTTGTACCATATAGATACTCTCATTAAGATTTCCATTCAAGAATGTAGTTTTGACGTCCATTTTCCAAATCTCAAAGTCATAATATGCGGTAATGGAAAGAAGAATCCTGATGGATTAAGCATGACTACTGGCGAGAAAGTTTCTTCATAGTCAACTCTCTCTTTCTGGGTATAACCCTTTGCCACTAGCCTAGCCTTGAAAGTCTGTACTTTCCCATCTATTCCTCTTTTTCTCTTGTAAATCCACTTGCAACCTATGGGTTTTACCCCATCAGGTTACTCTACAAATTCCCAGAGTGAGTTAGAGTACATAGACTCCATCTCAAGGTTCATTGATTTTAGTCATTCCTCTTTATTAGTATCTTCCATTATATTACGATAGGTCAATGGATCATTTATACCATCACAAGATGAAACAACTTACACCTCACCATTTCCTATATAGCGTTCAGGTTGTCTTACAACCCTCCCACTACGTTTAGGTGGTATGGTATCCTGATAAACTTGCATCTGACTTTCAGATGTAGAAGATGTTATGTCTTTGTCAACATTTGACAATGGTGTACTAGCCATACCAGCAAGTAACTCCTCAAGTAACACTTTACTTCGAGGTTTGAACTCTCTCATATAATCCTCCTCAAGAAATGTAGCATTTGTCGACACAAATACTTTATTATCTTCTGGACAATAAAAGAATCCACCTATAGTTTCCTTAGGATAGCCTACAAATAGGCATACCTGTGAACGTGGTTCCAATTTAGTAGTCTTATTCTTTAGCACATGTGCCGGACACCCCCGTATACGGAAATGTCGCAAATTAGCTTTACGACCATTCCAAAACTCTAACTGAGTCTTAGGAATAGACTTAGAAGGAACTAAATTTAGGATATACATTGCAGTTTGCAATGCATACCCCCATAATGAACTAGGTAGAGTGCTATATCTTAACATTGATCTCATAATGTCTAGTAGGGTCCGATTTTTCCTTTCTGCAACACCATTTGTTGTGGTGTTCCAGGTGCTGTGAGCTGTGAAATAATTCCATGCTCAACTAAGAATTCCTCGAAACATATATTAAGGTATTCTCCTGCACGATCTGATCATAGAATTTTGATGCTTTTACCTAACTGGTGTTCAACCTCAGCACGATACTCTTTGAACTTCTCAAATATATCTGACTTGTACTGCATTAGGTAAACATACCCACATCCGGAATAATCATAATTGAAAGTGACGAAGTATTCAAAACCACCTCAAGATTTTACATTCATCGGTCCGCAAATGTCTGAATGTATTAGCTCTAGTGTTTCTTTGGCTCTTATCCATTTTCCAGTAAAATATCTCTTGGTCATTTTGCCTTCTAGACAGGATTCATAGACAGGTAAAGTACCGAGTTTTAACTGATTTAAAACTCCATTCTTAATTAGTCTATCTATCTGGTCAAGGTTAATGTGATCAAGTCTAAGATTCCATAAATAGGTATCATCATGAGAAATCTTTTGCCGTTTAGTTTTAGATCTTTCAATATTAAACATTTAAGTATTAAGCAGTTATTTATGTATTAACGGCCTTTATATATATAAATTATTTTCGGAGTTTCCCGTGCATATATTTAATCCATTTCTACTAATAATAACTGACTTATTATTAAATGAAATAGAAAAACCACATTCCATAAGTTTTGTTACAGAAATTGAATTCTTGCGAAAACCAGGAATATGTAGCACACCATTCAAACATAAATAACTTTTATTAAAATTTAAATTTGAAATGGCCACTGCTTTTCCTGAAACAGCATCCCCTGTCCCAAATCTCATGGTAAAGCTACCTTCAGCAAGGTCCCTCCATGAGTCAAGTAACTACAAAGAACAACAAACATGGTTAGTGGCACCAGAATCAACAATCCATATGGATTTATCATCCTCCACCAAAAGAGACTCAATGACAACTAAATCGTATTTACGTGTATTCTTATTCTCTTTTGCTCAACAAGGTATTTCAGACAATTCCTTTTCCAATGCCCTTGTTGGTCACAATGGAAACATTTTCCTTTGGCATTGGTTCCTTTAGAGCCTTTTTTGTTCTTCTTTTCCATTGGTTTTGCCTTAGCCTTCCAATTGCCTTTTGTAGGACACAGAAATCGGCGACGTTGTTCTAGGCTCATGGCCTAGTTGGGAGTACGGAATAGCCTGCGGTGGAACTAAACCGGAGAAATAACATGGAGTCGCCACCCGGTGTGAACCGGGACAAAGATTTAAGGCCGCACTCACCCCTCGCAAGGGAAGACCTCAAATCTGTTGGGTTCGGAATGGTCCCTTACTTATGCCACTTGTAATGATGTGATTTATGCAATATCTTAACCGAATCTACGCAACATGCTCAAGAACAACCTATATCTAGTTCATGTTTATAAAGATAAATCTTATGTCTAAGTTTGCATGCTTGAAAAGTAAGTTATCACCACGGCAAACACACAATAACACAAGGCAATCTCATGAACATGCTTCAATTATATAATGCGGAAAACAAATAATAACATAGACATAATGCAAATTCCAAACGCAAAATAAATAACTAATCATGCTTAAAAATAAATAACTAAATAACATACTAGACTAAATCATGCTCGAATACAAGGTTGGATGAAGCGAAATACGTGTGTCTCTTAAGTGGTACGTGGCATTGTATCCCGAGTGCAAACCGCACTACCGTCCATTCGGATTCGGCTACGAAATTTACGTCTGGGTTTCCATCCGATATACCACAAAAGAAAACACGCATTCCGTTCATCCGGAATTCACATCATGCCTCAAAAAATGACTCTCATGCGATAATATATTAAAATAAATAAAATAAAAGAAAGCTAATAAATAAAGAAGGTGCCCTCAGGTGTACCTCTTTTGTTGTCTCTCGAAAGCGCGTTACACGGCCGTCGGAAGGGTTGATGTTCCACAACTTTTCTGGTTCACTAATCCAATGCTTTTCCTCGCTGTTTCGCTGTTTGGGTTACTTTTTTCACTCCGTTTTACTGCTGTTTTTGTTGTATTTTCTGGTCACTGTTTTTTGGTGATTAAATGACTGTTTTGGCGATTTTTAAGGGGGATTGGGCTGCTATTTTTGGACTATTTTCTGGTTAATTCAGGGACTGTTTTGGGTAGTTTGGGCTTGCAGTTTTGGATAGTTTGTGGTGCAGTTTTTGGGTTAATTCGGGGACTCTTTTGGGCATCTGTGAAGGGTTTACTTGCGGCAGTCTATGGGTGCAATACTGGGCAGTTTGTTAGCTAGTTAGGGGGCTAGGCGTGAAGGATAAGGGGGGTTCATTTGTGGCAGTCTATGGGTGCAATATTGGGAATTTTGTTAGCTAGTTAGGGGGCTAGGCGTGAAGGATGAGGGGGGTTTATTTACGGTGGTCTATGGGTGCAATATTGGGCAGTTTTATTAGCTAATTAGAGGCTGGTGGCGTTGATCGTGATGGGGATTTGAGGACGTGTTGTTGAGTGATGATGTGGCAGGCTTTGAAGGCTTGTACGTGTGGTGTTTTTGGAGGGTTCGGCTGAGTGTTGAAGGCAGGCTTGCGTGATGAAGGGGCAGGTTTTGTGTGTGGTTAGCGTGAAAGGGAGGGGCTGGTGGCTTCGTTGAAGTGTGAAGGGCAGTGGCGTTGAGTGGGCTTTAGGTGATGCATGAGTGGGTAGGCTGATTGGTGAGGCTTATTTGTGTGAGAGTTTGATGTGGTAATGGAAGGGTGAAGGCAGGTTAGACGTGTGGAGGGTGCAGGTCAGTGGCGTGAGTAAGGAAAGAGAGAGAGAGGTTGTATTCTTTGGTTATTTGTGTGAATGAGCCAGGGTCTCTAAGGTTTGGTTAAGGGTTCTTTTTATAGGCAAATGGATGGGGGCTTTCATTGTTTGAGAAGAAAAAAGATTTGTGCATTAAATGGAATATCTTTTAAACTAGTATGTGATAAGGAAAATCTTTTAATTAGGGAAGTGATTTGATTTAATTTGATTTATTCTTTTTTAGTGAGGGATATGATTTGTTTTAATTAGATAAGGGATACATGGGATTTCTTTAATTTAGGAAGGGGATTTGGCTTGATTTATGCATGTGTTAAATGTGATTTTTGTTATTTATGGTGATTTGGGCGTGTGGGGTTGGTCCATTTGGTGGGCTTGGGTGCGTTCGTGAGGGGTGAAAATGGCTGAAAGCTACCTTTGCTACAATGATTTGCCGCGCCCCTTAATCCGTTATTGTTTACTAGATGTCATATATTCATCCGTCCATGTGTCGTGTTGTTTACTGCATTTTGGAGGTCACTGCTGATCCCCGTTCGAACCACGTTTCAGAACACGCACGAACGCATGTTTTCTGTCTGGTCTCGTTCGAACGCGTTATCAAACGCCATATGAACGTGAACCTTCTGTTTACCGTTCGAATGCGTTTCAGAACGCTGCACGAACGCGTGTTTTCTGTCCGGTCTCGTTCGAACGCGTTATCAAACGCCATACGAACGCGAACCTTTTGTTTACCGTTTGAACGCATTTCAGAACGCCGCACGAACGCATGTTTTCTGTTGTGTCTCGTTCGAACGCGTTATCAAACGCCATACGAATGTGAACCTTCTGTTTACCGTTCGAACGCGTTTACGAACGCTACACGAACGCGAACACACTGAAATAAGACATTTTCATCACATGCCATGTATGACTGCTTCTTAGGTGATTTTTCTTATGAAACCCCATATAGTCATTCCTATCTTTGTGCACATCATAATGAAAAGCATGTTTATTCCATTGGTTGCATCATTTACCTTAGTCTTGGTCTAACTATTACAATTCATATATCTATGTCATGATAGCATTTGAGTATTATTTCTTGTGGTATATCGGATGGAAACCCAGACATAAATTCCGTAGCCGATTCCGAATGGACGGTAGTGCGGTCTGTACTTGGGATACAATTCCACGTAGTGTTAGGTTTATATCTAGGTCCCAAGATCAAACAAGACATGAAATACATGTGTGGATACATCAACGGAGGTAACGGAATACTCACATCGATCGGTTGAGATGATTTGAAGACGAATGAAGCCATAAAGTCCACTGCCATTCACGCCCACTGCAGCAGTTCACTGGCCTCCATTTTCTGTTTTTGAGCTGCAAAACGGAGCTCCAAGCCTCGTCGAACGGATCCCGGCTCATGGGTGAACCTCCCTACCACCTTCGCAAGTCTCGTAAGTGTGCTAGCACTTGAATTTTCACCATGAAAAACCACTCTTTGCTTCCCTTTATTCACGCCAAAATGGTTCCAAACCAGTGAAGAAAAATCAGTTTGGGCGTGAGCTTTTGAGAAAGAAAATTAGAGATGAAAATTGTGTATTAAGTTATTTGTATTTTAATTTCAAGTGTATCTTATACACTTTTATGAATTTCAAATGCATTTCACTTTAATTTGCATTAGTAAAGTCAAACAATAAAGGCAAACACTATACACATCATGTCATCACTATTCACATCAACTTTATTAAAGTGACATGTTGTCAAGTCACATCACTCAAAATGACAAGTGATTTGACGCTTGATGCGACTAATGATTTGACGCTTGATGCGACTTGCGATGCCGCACTCGAATTCGAAATACGAATGCGCTCGCAATCATACTCGGGCTGGGGTTCGCTAATTCCTAATTAGCGAATTTTCCGTCGCGTCGTAATTTAATGATTACGCCTAGCGAATTCACTATTCACGTCGCTAACGAATTAATTCTAAATTAATTCGTTCGTCCGAATTAAAATCTAATTTTAATTCCTTGTCGAAATCTAATTTCATTTAATATATCGAATATATTAATTTACCGATTAATTCCAAATTAATCGTTATCTCTCTTTAGACGATATTTTATCCTAGATAAAATATCTCCGTAATTAATCCTAGATTAATTTTCTCTCTCTTCTATATAATCCTAGATTATTTAAGAGTGCGAGTTATGCATCATCGGTGGATTATCGGGAAGCGACCCATGAGATCCCCAGATAAGTTGGCAATAAATACGGTCGTCGGAGTATCCGAATCACGTACGTACCAAGTACTACGTTCTACCGATTTATGAGACAAGGTCGACTCCTAGCAAAGCACCAAGTCTACCCAATTCTCCGGACATATCCATATAGAATATACAAGGATCTTTATCAAGCGTAGTATACCAAGTATTATGTATATCGGCCCAGTATCGGATAGTCACGTGCTAGGCCTGGGGCTGGAAATGTGTCTGCCCCGTACGAAGCACATTTCGGAGCATGTCTGGTAACTAGTCTCTATAATCGGATATACATGACCTTGTCATAATACCCCGATGGCCGGCCAGCACTTAAGAGCACTAATACCGTATCCTATGTGATATCATCTCCACTATGACTGGAGTGATACTTCCGTCTTGACATCACACCCAATACTCTACGACCTACTCTGATGTATATTGATTGTCGTAAGCATTAGCAGTGTAAGTCTCAGGTTAAGACCAAATACACCTACTCTGATGTCGGACTCCTATAGACACATAGTCATACTACCAATGGGATTCCGAGGGGTCTATCCAGAGCGAAGCTATTTTCCGTACCATCGGTGAAACACAACCTCCTATCGCACTTGCATAAGTATCCTTTACTTAAATAAATGGAACTATGCCGTTGTGGCCTCACAACGCGCACAAGTGCAATACTAGTCTATTCCGCATCATCGATGTCCAGTCTCGATAATACTACGACTAGGGATATTTAATGATTATCCTTCGCGGACTGATACTGTCTCATATCATTCTCAATCCAGGAACTAATCATATTGACCTCTCTTCATTTATACATCTATGGTGATCTAATCACAAATGATGAGAGTGCAATTTCCTTGTCACATAGTTAATTTGTACAACAACACTATGATCTGTACAAATAGTGACGCTATGGGTCATATTATCCAAAAATCTCCCACTTGGCACATAGCCAGTCACTCAAGGTTTTTATCAGCGGATTTGCATGATTATCGTCTAACGCGATTTATACGATCATCACATCGCCACGATGTATGATCCGAACGAATCAGATGAATATAGAAGTATATATCTGGATCGTCGATGAGACCTTTAATTCTTTAGGCTGTGCTGACGCCTAGCTAAGCCGCTAACATAATTACATCTAATCTAATTAGATTTATTATCGATCCAAATGGCTTCTATTGCTGCTCAGCTACAGAAATAATCCGCATTTGTTGTTTATTCGGCAACATAATCTTGCTCGGAAGATTTCCAGCTCTCTGTCCCGTTATTCAAACTTTATAGTACCATAGTATTTAACTGTTTGGAAACTTGCACCAGTGATCCCAGTCACTTCAAGTTCTCCTTCTCCATAGTTTTAGACAGCATCTTTAGTTCTCTAAGATACTAATAGATGTCCTTAACTTCAATCCAATGACTATCACTTGGATTGTCCTGATTGTGACTCCATATGCTCAAAGCGTATGAGACACCATATCAAGTACATTTTAAATGTACAATTTCCCAGAGAGTGTTAACAACTCCAAATCTATCACAGTAGATCTTATTCCTTGAATAAAGGTTGTTACTCCCCAGAATTCTACGGAGAATTTCTATGAAAGCCAAGCTTTCACCAATGCTTTATGGGAATTTCATTATCAGTGCTCTCCCACTAACCTCCTTATATACACAAGAATCATTTCGTTTTGAGTCAAATCATAAACCATTATGATTATTTCAAAACGACAGTTCCAACAACCTAATGCTTGCATCAATCCAAACATGGATCGAATAACCCGCAAACCTTGTTTGTCGGTTATACAAAATCGTCAGGATGTTGTAAGCATCCTCCAAGAGGTTTCCTTTTTAGGAAAACGATTTTGATCTACAACTGACACATTTCATAAATGAAATATGCAGTTATCAACAAGCATCTTCAAAATGGATTTACCATGGCAACAGATAAAAGGTTGAATCGTTATTAACACAATGTTGATAACGATACCTTTTCGTCAAAAGCCTAGCTTTGTAAGTTGGTATGTTGCCATCCATGTATGTCTTCCTTGAAGACGTTTATAGTACCAATAGGCACAATACCTTGCGGTACAACAACTAGTATCCAAACATAGTTGTTATACATGGAATCCATTTTGGACTCATGACACTTTGCCGTAATAGGGAGTCGATACCTTGTATCACTTCCTCAATACGTAGTCGGTTGGTATACCTCCACAAGATTTAATATCTTTATGAGGTGAGATCAGAAACTCATACCCCAGGTTGTTTTCTGACTCTCTCCGATCTACGAGGTTCTTGTGTATTCGAAGATTAATGGTACAGTTTTATCATAGATGAACTGTTTGTGTTCCTTTAAGGACTTCGTGCCTTGAATAGTATTACTCCGATTTCCATCGAGTATCACTATCCTCCCACTGACCACTGCATATCGGTATTCCTCTCAGGAAAACCGCATGGTGAGCAATAATCATATTGTTCTCATGTGAGATTTATAAGTACTATACTTATGGTTTCCCTTTAGGACAACCTATGTATGACACTTATCCAATTTGGGTCATCAGTTTGGTATCATCCAAACTTTATGCCTGGCATACCCAAATTATTAGGAATGAGAAACCCTGTTTCTTTCCTGTTCATATCCTATATGATATCTGTCAAACAGATTTTCATGGAACCTTATTCTAAATAAGTTTTGCACTGTTAATACATATCCGTTGAAGGAAATGGTAGCTCAGAGCGACTCGTGATAACCCTTATTATTATGTCTCGGGAGGAGTCCTCATCTGAAAGAATATCGTACTCTTTCATGTATATATGAAACTTACTGCTTAAGTATTTTCCATTACAGTCTTACCGTGACGGTATAATACTATAGCCGATCTGTTTATCTACTACGTGTCGAAACTCTAAAAGTTTCCGATTTGTGTTCTTCAAAAGAAACACATAACCATAACGTGATGCCACATCCGTTAGGTCACGAAATATTCATGTTCACATCTAGCCTAGCTAGATATGGGCCCACTAACTTCACCATGAATAGGGCTAACAGATCGGTGGCACTTACACTATTACCAAGTAAACAGTGTTTTAGGTACTTTACCTAACAAATTAGATTCGTAGACTTTATTTGAATAGTCAAATCAGTCCTAGTACCCACTCTTCAAAAGTGTGGATATACGAGTCTTGTTTAATTTTGTACTAGACAACAATGCCACAAATAAGTCTCTACTTGATCAAATCAATTTGAGCTATATATTTGTCATTTTATATGTTTTGAGATTTTAATTATATTCAAAATATAAATTCTATTATTCACATCTAATGTGTTTATCTCAGTATCATCTTTATATAATGAAACACTTAGTGTTCTAGAATATAAAGGTTTATCCACAATGGATTAAACACTGATATAGAGATAATGTCTCTAGTCAAACTAGTTACATTATAACAGTTCCTAATTTAAGTACACACCCTAGGGGTAGTTCCTAAACTTAGGTATCTACGGTCGAAACAGCGACTTTCGTCCCGTTTCCGATTCGCAGAGCAATCTCAGCTTGAAGTCAGTATCCTGCTCAAAGCAGATTCTGAACATCAATACATATATTTTATGTACCACACTAAGTATTTAAAATCTAATTCCAATACTAGTAGTGAACATAACTTTGACAATCATTTTTAAAGTAAGAGCCTTGCCCTTTCTTTAATTCCTTCGTGTCTACCATATCCAAATGGTAGTCACTTTGGGATATGTCAATTATCCTTTTCAATATTTCACAAACTTTTGGCCAAGCCTTGGGTTTTTAGAATATCGAAATGATGTGCACCTTGTGCTACATGCCCAATTGTAAACTTTGACTTTTCACCTCTAGAATAGTCATTTAATTCTCCAAGAATTATTTATTGCAATTTTAATACTTATTAAATCTAAACATAGATTTTTGACAAGTATGTTAAATTAAGCACTAAAGTCATCATCACATAAATCTTCCAAAGATTTATGCTCTACTTATTTGCTTAATTTTGTCCTAGGTTCAATAAGTTATTTTATCAAATAAAGTAACCTATTATTTATTCCCAATTTGAAAATTAAATCATTTAAAATATTTTAATCCCAGATTATATTTTAAATATCCAACTTTTCAATTCTTTCTTGATTTCAATTTTATCTTGATTACAATAGTTCAACTATTTAATCAACGATTAGTGGTACTATATATTATAATGATTATAATAGTCCAACTATATAATCAAATATAATCCAAATTAATTAACCTCAATTACATTGATTACTATAATCCAATTATAAAATCAACTGTAAACTGAAGTTAATTGATTCAAATATATTGATTAATATAATCCAATTATATATAATCAACTATAATACAGTCCAACTGTTTATTAAAACAACAATTTAAATATTAGTCCAACTAACATTTAATTTATATGACGAGTGATATTTGTTTGAGCGCGTATGGCGAGTAATTGAACGAATATTGCAAATCCAATTCTTGCCTCCCACTATTTTTCGTCGAGCCTCTAACCCTCTGTCGAGTACTCAAGAAACCGTGTTTCCTAGTGGGCTAAGATCCCGTTAAATATCACACAATCTTGACTTTGGCCAACAAATTGTATGATAATTAACTAGGTAGATCTCTAAGATCAATTGGATCTCATCCAACTCCTAGATCCAGTAGGTGGACATCCAAGTCCGAAACATATATCTTATATATGCCTATATATCGAATATATACCCTAACCTTTTTCCTCTGAATCAACTAGGCCTTGGCTTTGGCACAACAAACCTAGTGATCCCAGTCAAGCGTGGACCCATTGACCATGGAAGCTTTGTAATCAATGTCTTTGGACAATAAGTGGTCTTGACTTTGGCCAACAAACCACAACTTGGACAAGACACCAATATGGAACAAAGCCTCGTAATTCAAACACATCTTCGACGGACAAGGGCTTGACTTTGGCCAACAACCCATGCCAATCTAGGATCTTGAGTAAGAATCACTCAATGGAAGGAAAAACGCATGATATTTAATGAGGGTTTTTCGTGTGCAAATTGGCTACCAATTTAATTATCTTTGTTTAGGTCTCATCATCATACACCCTTAAACATGCATTCTAAATACATAATAAAGCGCATATGAAATAAAATAATAATGATATGCGGATGGATACTTAACACATTGATCCTAGATCAAATCTCTCCTTTCTCACTCAAGCTAGCACTTGTATTACTTCTACCCGTTACACTACACTTCTAAAGAAACCTCATTTACATTGAGGGGAATAGTGAGAAGAGAATACAAAGAGAATGAGGTGATAAGGCTGGACACGAGGTCCAATTTAATAAATCGAATTTATTACAACATTTCCAAAATTGCCCCACCCGACTAATATCCATCCGATATACATTATTCATTCATCACAACCACGTATTCACACAAAAGCATGCTATCAATCAATCTAATCAAATTAATTAATCTGATAATTATGTGATCATCCAATGTTCAAACAACGATTTGATTTTGGTCGAGTCAAACTCGTTTTTGCGAATAAGTACTCAAAGTACGAATTCTCGAATTAGATTAAACTACAACATTAAATCCAATTCAATATGTATTTAATACTAATTCACTATTTAATTCCAAATTAAATACTACACTTTATTTAATAAGCCTTTTCGACTTAAATTCCAAATTTAATCGTGTCGGGTCTCAAGGTCCGATTAACGTCCAACGTCAATTCAATTGAAGTCTAATGGGCTTTAATTAATTTCTTTAAGGCGTGGGCTTCGGCAACCAAAGCCCAATCAAGGAGTAACCCCATAAGCCCAGAAATCAATTTAGGCCCATTAGGCCCAATTAAACTTTAAAGGTTTATTAAGTCACATTTGGTCTTTATGGTAGTGGTTTTGGGCCCAATTGGATCCAATCCATTTGGCCTAAACCCATCTTGATAAAATCAAGCCCAATAAGCCCAATTACAACTTAATAAGCCCAAATCCAATTTAAAGGCCTAATTCATTAAATTACACAAATCCAATTTCGCAATTTAATTACCTAAAGTGCATTACATTATTAATCACCCAAATCAATATTTCTAAAACACCAAATTAGTCCAATTAATCATGTTCATTATCATCATCACATGTCCAACACATAAATGAAAAAATCAAACCCATTACATGCTTTAATGCTCTCGGCCAAGGAGGGATTTTGTGTCCGATTTGGTTTCAATCCAATCAAACCCACAATCGACATTAAATCAACATCCTAAATGATTTCCAATACATCCAATGTCCTAAAATCAAAATACCAAGACATTCAAGGGCATAATCCAATTCGGCCAAGGTGATAACTTTTGGGGATTTTATGTTCAATTCAAAATCCAATCCAATTAGTTTCAAATTAACATTATCCTTAATGATTCCAACTCATCAAATGAATCAAAAACAAAAATTCCAAGAATCCAAAATTCATATACCATTCGGCCAAGGATTCCAATTTGGGCAAAATTGATCCAATCACATTTTGTTAAAATTGATCAAATCAATCTTCAATATAACATATATTAAGCATGCTTTAACATCCAATTTTATAAAATCATGCTCAAATACAAAGTACCCAATTTTAAGCCCTACATTTTCATGCTTGAACCAATAGCTCTTGATGCCATTGTTAGGTTTATATCTAGGTCCCAAGATCAAACAAGACATGAAATACATGTGTGAATACATCAACGGAGGTAGCGGAATACTCACATCGATCGGTTGAGACGATTTGAAGACGAATGAAGCCATAAAGTCCACTGCCATTCACGCCCACTGCAGCAGTTCACTGCCTTCCTTTTCTGTTTTTGAGCTGTGAAACGGAGCTCCAAGCCTCGTCGAACGGATCTCGGCTCATGGGTGAACCTCCCTACCACCTTCGCAAGTCTCGTAAGTGTGCTAGCACTTGGATTTTCACCATGAAAAACCACTCTTTGCTTCCCTTTATTCACGCCAAAATGGTTCCAAACCAGTGAAGAAAAATCAGTTTCGGCGTGAGCTTTTGAGAAAGAAAATGAGAGATGAAAATTGTGTATTAAGTTATTTGCATTTTAATTTCAAGTGTATCTTATACACTTTTATGAATTTCAAATGCATTTCACTTTAATTTGAATTTAGTAAAGTCAAACAATAAAGGCAAACACTATGCACATCATGTCCATCACTATTCATATCAACTTTATTAAAGTGACATGTTGTCAAGTCACATCCCTCAAAGTGACAAGTGATTTGACGCTTGATGCGACTAATGATTTGACGCTTGATGCGACTTGCGATGCCGCACTCGAATTCGAAATACGAATGTGCTCGCAATCATACTCGGGCTGGGGTTCGCTAATTCCTAATTAGCGAATTTTCCGTCGCGTCGTAATTTAATGATTACGCCTAGCGAATTCACTATTCACGTCGCTAACGAATTAATTCTAAATTAATTCGTTCGCCCGAATTAAAATCTAATTTTAATTCCTCGTCGAAATCTAATTTCATTTAATATATCGAATATATTAATTTACCGATTAATTCCAAATTAATCGTTATCTCTCTTTAGACGATATTTTATCCTAGATAAAATATCTCCGTAATTAATCCTAGATTAATTTTCTCTCTCTTCTATATAGTCCTAGATTATTTAAGAGTGCGAGTTATGCGTCATCGGTGGATTATCGAGAAGCGACCCATGAGATCCCCGGATAAGTTGGCAATAAATACGGTCGTCGGAGTATCTGAATCACGTACGTACCAAGTACTACGTTCTACCGATTTATGAGACAAGGTCGACTCCTAGCAAAGCACCAAGTCTACCCAATTCTCCGGACATATCCATATAGAATATACAAGGATCTTTATCAAGCGTAGTATACCAAGTATTATGTATATCGGCCCAGTATCGGATAGTCACGTGCTAGGCCTGGGCCTGGAAATGTGTCTGCCCCGTACGAAGCACATTTCGGATGTCTGGTAACTAGTCTCTATAATCGGATATACATGACCTTTTTATAATACCCCGATGGCCAGCCAGCACTTAAGAGCACTAATACCGTATCCTATGTGATATCATCTCCACTATGTCTGGAGTGATACTTCCGTCTTGACATCACACCCAGTACTCTAGGATTCTCAATATACCCAGCATTGGCGTACACAGAACCTGTTACAGCCCTGGACGACCTCAACTAAAGTATATTGATTGTCGTAAGCATTAGCGGTGTAAGTCTCAGGTTAAGACCAAATACACATACCCTGATGTCGGACTCCCATAGACACATAGTCATACTACCAATGGGATTCCGAGGGGTCTATCCAGAGCGAAGCTGTTTCCCGTACCATCGGTGAAACACAACCTCTTATCGCACTTGCATAAGTATCCTATACTTAAATAAATGAGAACTATGCCGTTGTCGCCTCACAACGCGCACAAGTGCAATACTAGTCTATTCCGCATCATCGATGTCCAGCCTCGATAATACTACGACTAGGGATATTTAATGATTAATCCTTCGCGGACTGATACTGTCTCATATCATTCTCAATCCAGGAACTAATCATATGGACCTCTCTTCATTTATACATCTATGGTGATCTAATCACAAATGATGAGAGTGCAATTTCCTTGTCACATAGTTAATTTGTAGAACAACACTATGATATGTACAAATAGTGACGCTATGGGTCATATTATCCAACACGTACCACTTGGAAAAGTGCTCACATGTGTGCTTGTGTGGTTAATATGTGTGCTTGTGTTTTCGTGAATCTAATATACCGATGAAGTTGTATGTTCGTTGCTACTTTGAATACATGCAATCTTAGATGTGAAATATATGTAAATTTATGTGTAAGTTTTATTTTGTACATGTGAATTTAGAAGCACGAAACTCTTGGAAATAAGTGTTACTTAAGCTTGATTAAATTATTACGTAAATCCTTTCATTACAAGTGACATAAGTAAGGGACCATTCCGAACCCAATGGTTTGAGGTCTTCCCTTGCGAGGGGTGAGTGCGGCCTTAAATCTCATTTTCCCGGTTCACACCGGGTGGCGACTCCATTATTCTCCGGTTTAGTCCCCCGTGGCTACTCCGTACTCCCGACTAGGCCGCGAGCCTAGAACAGCATGCGTCGCCCAGATTCCTGTGTTCCCACAGTCTGGCGACTCCACTGGGGATAGAGAATCGGCCCCGAATATTGTCTTGTAATGTTTGGATTTATGTTTTAATTGACCGTGTCTATAGTGGATAAAATGGGGGTTTAATAAAAGGCATTTTGAGGCTAGGTAATGGTTTGGTGTCTTCCTTCACTCACTACCTTTCTAGAAGGAAAAGCTGTGAAGGCACCTAGATAGTCATCTACTTGTAGCCTATTGTGATGGACTAATTTAGAGGACTCGTTGTTTATTCCTGACACCAAGCGATAAGAGCCTAAGAGGCTTGGGTATTTAAGTGAGCCTCGCTCCACCTTCCCTCTGGGGAATCTACAATTGGAAATCCATTTGACAGTCCGTCACACACCATAGCTCATTGCCAGGTACCTTAGTGTATAAAAAAGGGTGTGCTCACTTGGTTGCTCGAACCCTTGATTGGGGAGACCTAGTTGTGGGCCATCATTTGTCGATGAGAGCCTTTGTCTACACTCTTGTGAACCCACCCATAGACCGGGATTGTATGGTTAAAGTAATAATTATTTCCTTGAGTATGAGCTTGTGAACCATCCTCATTTGGATGCAGTTGGACTATTGTCAGAAATGCAGACTTGCTGGGCCATTTAAACTGGGGCGAATTCGTACCTTATGACTATTAGGCCCAAAGCTTCTGAAATGTTGATGGGCCATTATGTAGAAATTATTACGTTATGTTTGCATTATCTTTCTTTTATGCTTGTGTTTGGGAACATCATCGCTTGGATCCATTTGGACCATTTGTCATGATATATGGGCTTGTTGGGCCATTTAAACTGGGACAAGAACATATTTTATGACAATTGGGCCAAAGGATTCTAAGTGTTGATGGGCCACTTTGTGCTTGTGTTCAGAACATTACCATTTGGATTTAGTTGGGCTCCTTGCCATGAGATGTGAACTCGTTGGGCCATTTAAACTGGGATGAGTTCACTCCTATGACAGTTAGCCCAAAAGCTTCTAAAATGATAACGGGCCGATTTTTTTGAAAATTTTAGTTTATTTAGTATGTTATATATGTTACATGCATCTCATGCACCTCATGCATACATACATCATGTTAACCCCCTTTTGTCTTGAAAGCCATCATAGATACCCGTTGGTTAGGGAAGATGACAGACTTGTCAAAAGACCAATCAGCCACCAAGAGTACAAGTAGAAGACTTAACCCAACGGGATATGAAACTCATTCATGCATGCATGCATACACGTAACGTATCCTGCATTCCTTTTCGTGTTTGTTCTGTTTTGTAATAAAAGGTTTCAGAGAAAAAAAAAGAGAAAGCGTCAAATACAAGCCAACCAGAAGCAGCAATAATACAATGTTAGCAGAATTTTGGAATGAATCCTAGGGTCGAGGCCCACGTCGGCAGAGTTTTGGAATGAATCCGGGAATGAATCCCAGGGTCGAGGCCCACATTGTTCGAGTTTTGGAATGAATCCAGGAATGAATCCTAGGGCCGAGGCCCACATTATTAGAGTTTTGGAATGAATCCGGGAAGGAATCCCAAGGTCGAGGCCCGCATCATCATCAGTTTTTGGGGATGAGTCCCAGGGCCGAGGCCCATATAAGTATCAGTTTGGGGATGATTCCCAGGGCCGAGGCCCATATAAGTATCAGTTTTGGGGATGGGTCCCAGGGCCGAGGCCTACATCAGTATCAGTTTGGGGATGAGTCCCAAGGCCGAGGCCTACATTAGTATCAGTTTAGGGATGAGTCCCAGGGATGAGGCCCACATCAGTACCAGTTTGGGGCAAGGCCCACATTAGTAACAGTGTTGGGGCTAGGCCCACATCAGTTTGAGGGCAATGCCCACATCAGTATCAATCTGGGGGCGAAGCCCACATCAGTACCAGTTTGGGGGCGAAGCCCACATCAGTACCAGTTTGGGGTGAGGCCCACATCATTATCAGCATCAGTTTTGCCGGGTATGGCACTCTGGGGGCGAGGCCCATATCAGCATCACTCTGGGGGCGAGGCCCACGTCATTATCAGAATTAGTCTTGCCGGGTATGGCACTCTGGGGCAAAGCCTATACCTTTATCAGTATCAGTTTAGCCGGGAATGGCACTCCAAGAATGGAAACACAGTTCGAGAATGAACAAGCTGGGAATGGCACTCCAGGAATGGAAACACGGTTCGGAAATGGACTATCTCTCATCAGCAACGGTTCGAAAATGGACCACTCTCATATCAGTAACGGTTCGGAAATGGACCACTCTCATATCAGTAATGGTTCGGAAATGGACCACTATCTCATCATCAACGGTTCGAAAATGGACCACTCTCATATCAGTAATGGTTCGGAAATGAACCACTCTCATATCAGTAATGATTCGGAAATGGACCACTCTCTCATCAGCAACGGTTCGGAAATGGACTATCTCTCATCAGTAACGGTTCGAAAATGGACCACATCATTATCAGTAATGGTTCGGAAATGGACCACTCTCATATCAGTATTAGTTCCGAAATGGACTATCTCTCCTCAGCAATGGTTCAGAAATGGACCACTCTCATATTAGTAACGGTTCGGAAATGGACCACTCTCTTATCAGCAACGGTTCGGAAATGGACCACTCTCATATCAGTATTTGTTCGGAAATGGACTATCCTTCCTCAGCAATAGTTCAGAAATGGACCACTCTCATATCAGGCATGGTTCGGAAATGGACTATCTCTCATCAGCAACGGTTCGGAAATAGACCATCATCTCATCACTTGCCGAAAATGGCACTCTGAAAATGGAGCAACGATTCGGAAATGGACCATTATCACATCTCGCCGAAAATGGCACTCCGAAAATGGAGCACGGTTCGAAATGGACCATCATCTCATCTCGCCGAAAATGGCACTCTGAAAATGGAGCAACGGTTCGGAAATGGACCATTATCACATCTTGCCGAAAATGGCACTCCGAAAATGGAGCACGGTTCGAAATGGACCATCATCTCATCACTTGCCGAAAATGGCACTCTGAAAATGGAGCAACGGTTCGAAATGGACCATCATATCATCTCGCCGAAAATGGCACTCTGAAAATGGAGCAACGGTTCGAAATGGACCATCATCTCATCTCGCCGAAAATGGCACTCCGAAAATGGAGCACGGTTCGAAATGGACCATCATCTCATCACTTGCCGAAAATGGCACTCTGAAAATAGAGCAACTGTTCGAAATGGACCATCACCTCATCTCGCCGAAAATGGCACTCCGAAAATGGAGCAAGGTTCGAAATGGACCATTATCTCATCATTCACCGAAAATGGCACTCCAAAAATGGAGCACAGTTCGAAAATGGACAGTCATCACTTCAGCAACGCCTCGGAAATTGGGTTTAGCATGCCCAAAATGGCAAAACCAGACCAACTCAACACAGCAGGCAAACCAGGAGACAGCTGGCGAGCCAGGTAAGTGAAAATGCATTGCATGTACTTTGATAGGATTGTCACTGTCACACACTGCACAAGTCCCATCAAAGTGGGGGCGACTGTAGGCATTGCATTTTTGCATGTGAAACCCGATGATGAACCTCATTTGGAGGCACTATCTTTTAAGTTGCGGAAATCGCGGGAAACGGACGTCGGAATGGAAGAGTCAAGAATTGACGTTTGGTTGGATTTAGTTCACGTGTTTAGTTTCGGGTTCGCTGTTGGACCTCCGTTTTAAAACTTAACCTTAGCCCAAGCCCATTAAATCACATCCAATAATAATTAAAACATTTAAAATATATGTCACAAATTAAATTAAATAATTGAAATGAAATTAAAATAACTAAATTGAAACCAATTGAATTAATGAAATTAAATAAACAAATTAAATATTAATTAAATAATATACCAAATTAAATAAAACAAATAAAATCTAAATAACCACCTACCAAAATAATAAAAATACTTACCCAAATTAAAGAAATTGCATGCCTAATTAAAATCAATCAACAAATATTATTCCTAATTAAAAATATATTATTCCTAACTTAAAATATTGTATGCCTAATCAACACAAATTAAATATACTACCTTCCTAATCTAGCCAAGATTCGTCCCCCAATCAAATATATATTTTCCTTTTGTGACACTAATTAGATATTACAAATCCCTATCCATGCAAACCCTAATGGACAACTATAAAACACACACTAAATCAACCCTAGGAGGACACTCACTCACGGCTCATTCAAAAACAAGACAAAAATTGCAACCTAATTCCCTAAACACACGGCAGTGGCCAAAGAAATAAACCCTCCTATTGCCGCATCATCCAAACCTCACTGCTACGTTAACCTCTCACAGCCTTACTGTCGCATTAGCACTCACGTAAGATGCCCAGCTATCAGCCACACCCCTCCACGTGAATCCTCAAACCAGCACGCCACTTGTACCCTTTGCTTCATGCCCCACCTAAACGCACCAATACTCAAATCAACTGCCCCTAGCCAAGCCTCTGCCTCTTCACGCACCTGGCACATTCACATAACTCCAACGCCTCAAGCCCTAACACTCAGCACAAACAAACAAACAAAAAATCCTCAACGTAACTGCCCCTCTGCCCATGCAACACGCCCCTAAGTCACTCACTATCCACGCCAACCAGCCCCCCTTTTCCTCACGTAATAGCCAACCGTGACTGCCTTCATCGACCCTATCTGCCACTCCATGTCACACAGCCCTCAAAGCCACGCATCAACCCTACAAACTGATCAGCCGAGAGCAAGCAATAAACCCCTAAAACAGCCCCTGATACAGCCCCTGTAAAGACAAAAAATTCCCCTGAAACAGTCCCCGAACTACCCTCAAAACTGTCTCGAAACTGCACCATTGAATTGCCGAAAACAGTAAACAAATTCAACCAAAACAGTAACCAGAAACTGCAGTCCAAAACAACAGGAAACGGAGCAAAAATAGCAAGCAAAACAGCAAAACAGTGAGCCTAAACGCAAACCAGTGAACCAGAAAAATTGGGGTGTGATAGCTCTTCCGACGGCCGTGAAACGTGAGTTCGAAAGTCGACATAAAAGGTTAGACCTGAGGGTATTTTCCACATTCATTTTCTGTTTTATTTGTATTATTTATTGAGTATTGCTCGCATGATTGATATGTCAGAAATGCATGTTGTGGCCTTTGAGTAGATAAATATGCATGTATTATGAAATATTGTGTGTTGTGGCCATTGATTAAAACGGAAAATACGTCGTCTCTCGTGGTATATAGGATGGAAACCCAGACGTAAATTCCGTAGCCGATTCCGAATGGACGGTAGTGCGGTATGTACTTGGGATACAACTCCACGTACCACTTGAGTAAACGGCGCATACTTCGCTTTATGTTATTTTGATTATTCGCACTTTATTATTCCGTCTTTTAATTTCCGCATGTTATTTATTTATGTTATGATGTGATCGAGCGCATGGGCTTAGTAAGTGGAATGAAAGATCCCCTATGGGGAAGGGTTAAAGCCCTTTACCACGAGGCTTTGCCGCGCCGATTGATGTGTGTTCGGTTGAATGCGAGACACGTTCAATCGGACATATTAAGTTTGATATGATTGTCTTTATTTTTGTATATATGATGCGATCGAGCGCATGAGCTTAGTAAGTTAGTCCAAAGGTCCTCTATTTGAGAGACGAAGAGCCTAAAAGGCCACCTTTGTGACACTACTTCGCCGCGCCGGACGAAGTGTGTTTGGGTTGAATGTACGTTCAATCGGGCATACGAAGTCCTACACTTTTATTGTCTTTATTTCATGTATTGTGATATGACGCGCATGGGCTTAGTATGTTGGTCTAAAGGTCCTCTCTTTGAGAGACAAAGAGCCCCAAAAGGCCACCTTTACGGTAGTACTTCGCCGCGCCCCTTTATTTTGTTGTTTAGTATGACGTCTTTTTGCATGACCATGCATCATATCACATTGCGCATGGGTTTAGTATGTTGGTATAAAGGTCCTCTCTTTGAGGGACAAAGAGCCTAAAAGGCCACCTTTACGGCAGTACTTTGCCACGCCTCTTTTATTTAGTTATTCGCTTCATAACGTCCTTTTGAAAATTCATGCATCATATTGCATTGCTCATGGGCTTATCAAGTGAGATTAAGGGTCCTCCACTTTGAGGGGTGAAAATGCTTGAAAGCTACCTTTGCGACAATGATTTGCCGCGCCCCTTAATCCGTTATTGTTTACTAGATGTCATATATTCATCCGTCCATGTGTCGTGTTGTTTACTGCATTTTGGAGGTCACTGCTGATCCCCGTTCGAACGCGTTTCAAAACGCCGCACGAACGCATGTTTTCTGTCTGGTCTCGTTCGAACGCGTTATCAAATGCCATACGAATGCAAACCTTCTGTTTACCGTTCGAACGCGTTTCAGAACGCCGCACGAACACATGTTTTCTGTCTGGTCTCGTTCGAACGCGTTATCAAACGCCATACGAACGCGAACCTTCTGTTTACCGTTCGAACGCGTTTCAGAACACCGCACGAACGCATGTTTTATGTCTGGTCTCGTTCGAACGCGTTATCAAACGCCATACGAACGCGAACCTTCTGTTTACCATTCAAACGCGTTTACGAACGCTACACGAACGCGAACACACTGAAATGAGACACTTTCATCACATGCCATGTATGATTGCTTCTTAGGTGATTTTTCTTATGAAACCCCATATAGTCATTCCTATCTTTGTGCACATCATAATGAAAAGCATGTTTATTCCATTGGTTGCATCATTTACCTTAGTCTTGGTCTAACTTATTACAATTCATATATCTATGCCATGATAGCATTTGAGTATTATTTCTTGTGGTATATCGGATGGAAACCCAGACATAAATTCCGTAGCCAATTCTGAATGGACGGTAGTGCGGTCTGTACTTGGGATACAATTCCACGTACCACTTGGAAAAGTGCTCACATGTGTGCTTGTGTGGTTAATATGTGTGCTTGTGTTTTCGTGAATCTAATATACCGATGAAGTTGTATGTTCGTTGCTACTTTGATGTATTTTGTAGCATGCAATCTTAGATGTGAAATATATGTAAATTTATGTGTAAGTTTTATTTTGTACATGTGAATTTAGAAGCACGAAACTCTTGGAAATAAGTGTTACTTAAGCTTGATTAAATTATTACGTAAATCCTTTCATTACAAGTGACATAACTGAGATTCATTCCCGGATTCATTCCAAAACTGTGATTCATTCCCGGATTCGTTCCAAAACTAGGATTCATTCCCAGATTCATTCCAAATCTGAGATTCATTCCCGGATTCATTCCAAAACTGGGATTCATTCATGGACTCGTTCAAGAATTGAGATTCATTCTCGGATTCATTCCAAAACTCTAATGATGCGGGCCTCGATCCTATGATTCATTCCAAAATTCTGACGATGTGGGCCTCGACCCTGGGATTCATTACAAAACTCTGAAAATATGGGCCTCGACCCTGGGATTCATTCCTGGATTCATTCCAAAACTCTGAAGATGTGGGCCTCGACCCTGGGATTCATTCCAAAATTCTGACGATGCGGGCCTCGACCCTGGGATTCATTCCAAAAACTGATGATGTAGTGGGCTTCGACCCTGGGATTCATTCCCAAAACTGATACTGATGTGGGCCTCGTCCCATGCTCAATTTTTAAAACTGACACTGATGTGGGCCTCGCCCCTAAACTGATACTGATGTGGGCCTCGACCCATGCTCCTTCCTCGAAATGCCATTCTCGGCATACTGAACCTCATCCCCGAGGCATTACTGATGTGATGGTTCGTTCTCGAACCGTGCTGTGAGGTGGTCCATTCCCGAACCGTTTACTGTGTGACGTGGCCTATTCCCAAACCGTTACTGTAAGGTGGTCCATTCCCGAACCGTTACTCTGATGTGGTCCATTCCCGAACCTTGCTCCATTCTCGGAGTGTCATTCCCAGTTTGTTCATTCCCGAACCTTGCTCCATTCTCGGAGTGCCATTCCCAGTTTGTTCATTCTCGAACCTTGCTCCATTCTCGGAGTGCCATTCCCAGCTTGTTCATTCCCGAACTGTGTTCCATTCTTGGAGTGCCATTCTCAGCTTGTTCATCCCAAATTGTGTTTCATTCTCGGAGTGCCATTCTCGACTTGTTCATTCCCGAACGGTGTTCCATTCTCGGAGTGCCATTCTCGACTTGTTCATTCCCGAACCTTGCTCTATTCTCAGAGTGCCATTCTCGGCTTGTTCATTCTCGAACTGTGTTCCATTCTCGGAGTGTCATTCTCGGCTTGTTCATCCCGAACTGTGTTCCATTCTCAGAGTGCCATTCTCGGCTTGTTCATTCCCGAACCTTGCTCCATTCTCGGAGTGCCATTCTCGGCTGTTCATTCCTGAACCTTGCTCTATTCTCGAAGTGCCATTCTTGGCTTGTTCATTCTCGAAATGTGTTCCATTCTTGGAGTGCCATTCCCGGCATGTTCATTCTCGAACTATGCTGATGATGTAGTGGGCCCTCGACCCTGGGACGCATCCCGGAACTACAACCGACAACGGGGGCCTCGACCTTGGGACGCATCCCAACACCACTGAAAATATCGGTCTCACCATGAAACTGATGATGTAGTGGGTCCTCGATCCTAAACTGGTACTGATGTGGGCCTCGCCCTCAAAACTGATATTGATGTAGGCCTCGCCCCCTGACTGATGCTGATGTGGGCCTCGCCCCCAGACTGACACTAAAGAGGGCCTCGTCCCAAACTGATGATGATGTTGGCCTCGCCCCAAACTAATACTGGTGTGGGCCTCGCCCCCAGACTGACACTGATGTGGGCCTCGCCCCAAACTGATACTCATATGGGCCTCGCCCCCTGACAGATACTGATGTGGGCCTCGCCCTAAACTGATACTGATATGGGCCTCTCCCCCAAACTGATACTGATATGGGCCTTGCCCCAAACTGATACTGATATGGGCCTCGCCCTCATGCTGATACTGATATTGGCCTCGCCCCAAACTAATACTGATATGGGCCTCGCCCCCATGCTGATACTGATTTTGATGTGGGCCTCGGCCCTGGGATTCATCCTCAAAATTGATGCTGATGTGGGCTTCGGCCCTGGGACTCATCCCTAAAACTCATTATGCTATGTTTCTGTTTCTGGTTGGCTTGCATTTGCCGCTTTGTTCTTTTCTTTAAAACCTGTGAACAAAAATAAGACAAAGATTTCGTGTATATGATGTGTATGCATGCATGAATATATTTCCTATTCCGATGGGTTAGGTCTTCCTTGTGCTTTTCGGTGCTTCTCGCCTATAACTGTCTTCGGTCGCCCCCGGGGCCTGCTTACAGTTTCTTTCTTTCAGTTCTCTTTTGGTGATTGCTCAGTTTCCTTTGATCTCATGACTCAATATCTCGTTATGTCCCTGATTCATGAGGTGGTAGACTGGTCGCCCCCAGTCTTGATTTAGCTTTCCGCTCTTCGCTGCTTGTAATAGGTCAAAGTGAACCACGTGATGAGGAATTCTATATCACCATATTATATCACATGCTATGAAATAGTCCCAATGGTTATACATATTATTGCCCTAAAAGAATGCCCAGTATTGAAACCAGAGAACCTTCAAAACATTCAATGAAACTCAAATCCAAGTCTTTGAATAAATGATCTAAGCCAGACTCAAAGTGTGTGTGTGCAAAGGTTCCTTTGCAGATTCATCCCCAGGTAAACCAACTCAATGATTTCGTCAAAAATCGGGATCGATGGGTCAAACCAACCTAGATGTCTCAATTATACCTGCAGTTGCTTTTCTGTGCTCAATGTGGTATGGTTTTCTTTCTTTTTTGTCTCTTTTTTTTTTCATTTCTCTTTTTTTTTTTCAACACACCTACCCTTTAAGGTAGCATTTCTCCTCATGGTGGTCCTAATACACGCCCATGGGTAGCTTCACGCTTATCGGTTATAGGTGGTTCAATTCTTTTCTTTAGAGAATTTTCTTTCATTTTCAACCATACCACACATCATAACATAAGCAAATCAAGATAGACATCTAAGCAAATGGTCATTCATCGACCTACAATTTCTTCAACTAGTCACCTTGCCAACTACTCAGGTTTTCACCACTAAGAACCTTGAGTGAAGTGCTTACGAGTCTAACATAGATCAATCACTCAAAGTATCAGATAAAAGCACATCAAGAGTTTATCGTTTCTAAGATTTCACCCTAAAGCAAACGATTTCATCATTGGACTTATGCCTAACTATTAAGGACTAAAAACAAACAATTTTTTCTTTTTCTTTTTTTTTTTCTTTTTTTTTTCTTGTTTTTTCTTTTTCTTTCTTTTTTTCCTTTTTTTTTCTTTTTTTTGGGCCCACCATGGGCTTTCTATCCTTGCCGTACAGTTTTCTGTTCTTCGGTTTCCTTTTCCCGATACCCATGCTTGCTAAACTCTCTTTAACAAATCTTTTTTCCTTTCTAACCCAATGGATATCTATGATGGCTTTTAAGACACAGAAGGTTAACATGATGCATGTATGCATGAGATGCATGTATGCATGAGATGCATGAGATGTGTGTGATGTATGAGATATAATATGCATGTGGTTATCAAAAGCATAAATGGGCAACTTCTATAGGATATACAACTATGGTTCACATGCGGGTTTTCGGGAGTGTAGACAAAGGCTCTAGCTGACGAAGGATTGCCCACAACTAGGACTCCCCACTCAAGGGTTCAAGCGACCAAGTGAGCGCACCTTTTTATACCTTAAGGTACGTGCCAACGAGTTATGATGTGTGACTGACCGTCAAATGGATTTCCTATTGTAGATTCCCCAGAGGGAGAGTGGAGCGAACTCTCTTAAATACCCAAGCCTCTTAGGCTCTTATCGCCTTGGTGACAGGAATAAACAACAAGTCCTCCAAATTAGTCCGTCACAGTGAGCTACGGGTAAATGATTATCTAGGTGCCTTCACAGCTTTTCCTTGTAGAAAGGCAGTGAATGAATGAAGACACCAAAACATTACCTAGCCTTAACAATGACTTTGATTAAACCCCTTCAACCCACAGTAGACACAGAAATCGGTGACGTTGTTCTAGGCTCGCGGCCTAGTTGGGAGTACGGAATAGCCCGTGGGGGAACTAAACCGGAGAAATAACATGAAGTCACCACCCGGTGTGAACCGGGACAAAGATTTAAGGCCGCACTCACCCCTCGCAAGGGAAGACCTAAAACATGTTGGGTTCGGAATGGTCCCTTACTTATGCCACTTGTAATGATGTGATTTATGCAATATCTTAACCGAATCTACGTAACATGCTCAATAACAACCTATATCTTGTTCATGTTTATAAGGATAAATCCTATGTCTAAGTTTGCATGCTTAAAAAGTAAGTTATCACCACGGAAAACACACAATAACACACAGTAATCCCATGAACATGCTTCAATTATATAATGCGGAAAACAAATAACAACATAAACATAATGCAAATTCCAAACGTAAAATAAATAACTAATCATGCTTAAAAAGAAATAACTAAATAACAAACTAGACTAAATCATGCTCGAATACAAGGTTGGATGAAACGAAATACGTGTGTCTCTTAAGTGGTACGTGGCATTGTATCCCGAGTGCAAACCGCACTACCGTCCATTCGGATTCGGTTACAGAATTTACGTCCGGGTTTTCATCCGATATACCACAAAAGAAAACACGCATTCCGTTCATCCGGAATTCACATCATGCCTCAAAAAATGACTCTCATGCGATAATATATTAAAATAAATAAAAGAAACGAAAGATAATAAATAAAGAATGTGCCCTCAGGTCTAACCTCTTTTGTCATCTCTCGAAAGCGCGTTACACGGCCGTCGGAAGGGTTGATGTTCCATAATTTTTCTGGTTCACTAATCCAACGCTTTTCCTAGCTGTTTCGCTGTTTGGGCTGCGGTTTTCACTCCGTTTTGCTGCTGTTTTTGTTGTATTTTCTGGTCACTGTTTTTTGGGTGATTAAATGACTATTTTGGCAATTTTTAAGGGGGATTGGGCTGCTATTTTTGGACTGTTTTGGGGTTAATTCAGAGACTGTTTTGTGTAGTTTGGGCATGCAGTTATGGCCAGTTTTTGTTGCAGTTTTTGGGTTAATTCGGGGACTATTTTGGGCAGTTTGTGAAGGGTTTACTTACGGCAGTCTATGGGTACAATACTGGGCAGTTTGTTAGCTAGTTAGGGGGCTAGGCGTGAAGGATGAGGGGGGTTTATTTGCGGCGGTCTATCGGTGCAATATTTGGCAGTTTTGTTAGCTAATAAGGGGCTGGTGGCGTTGATTCTGAGGGGGATTTGAGGATGTGTTGTTGAGTGATGAAGGGACAGGCTTTGAAGGCTGGTACGTGTGGTGTTTGTGGAGGGTTCAGCTGAGTGTTGAAGGTAGGCTTGCGTGATGAAGGGGCAGGTTTTGTGTGTGGTTAGCGTGAAAGGGAAGGGCTGGTGGCTTCGTTGAAGTGTGAAAGGCAGTGGCGTTGAGTGGGCTTTAGGTGATGCGTGAGTGGGTAGGCTGATTGGTGAGGCTTATTTGTGTGAGGGTTTGATGTGTTAATGGAAGGGTGAAGGCAGGTTAGGCGTGTGGAGGGTGCATGTCAGTGGCGTAAGTAAGGAAAGAGAGAGCGTGGTTGTATTCTTTGGTTATTTGTGTGAATGAGCCAGGGTCTCTAAGGTTTGGTTAAGGGTTCTTTTTATAGGAAATGGGATGGGGCTTTTCTTGTTTGAGAATGAGAAGGATTTGTGCATTAAAGGGAATATCTTTTAAATTAGTATGTGATAAGGAAAATCTTTTGATTAGGGTAGTGATTTGATTTAATTTGATTTATTTTTTTTAGTGAGGGATATGATTTGTTTTAATTAGGCAAGGGATCCATGGGATTTCTTCAATTTAGGAAGGGGATTTGGCTTGATTTATGCATGTGTTAAATGTGATTTTTGTTATTTATGGTGATTTGGGCTTGTGGGCTTGGTCCATTTGGTGGGCTTCGGTGTTTGGTTTAGTGATGTGGGCTTGAGTGTTTTGGGCTAAGGATGTGTTTTAAAACGGAGGTCCAACAAGCGAACCCGCAGCTACTCCAGCGAATTAAATCCAACAATATGTCAATTCTTGACTATTCCCTTCCGACGTCCATTTCTCGCAACTTTCACAATTAAAGAGATAATGTCTCCATTCAAGACTCATCATCGTGACTTATATGCAAAAATGCAGTGCCTACACCTTTCTTCTTATTCTTTGCAGATTTAGAAGATTTGGTAATATTTGCCTAGGCATTGGACCTACGAGGACCATTCATAACGGACTCATAATTGGTTAGCTAATTTAGCAGTTCAGTTTATGTAAAAGTCAACTTATTCGTAGAACAGTTTCTTTTAAACTGCAAGAAACTCTTCGGAGGGGTTTCCATGATCATTGTCACCTGACTTTGCACATTGATACGTGCAATATTGGTTTCAACCATAATAAGATGAGACATCATCCTTAACATATGGTCTCAGACTTATGTGTCTTTCTTCATTCTAGTGGTCAATATAGAGACTATTGCCTCATGTTGTTGCCGATCTGAAGGTTACCCAATCATGTTTTTTAATGACTGCATAATCAATAATGTTGTCGCTATAGGCTCATGCTGTGTAGCAATAACCTCAGAGATGGATGCTATCAAATAGCTATGGGCTTTCTCATCATCTTTAATCTAATTATTATAGGCTTTACGTGCAGCTCTACCAGCATTTGGTGCTGGCTCAGGAGGACATTCCTCCATTATGACAAATTTAAGGTCTTCGCAGACCAAGATAACATTCATGTCACTTTTCCATTTAACATAATTATCCCCGGTTAATTTTTCTTGTTGTTTGAGAATTGAGATAATTGCATATGCCATGGCTGAAAACTAATAAACGCATATTCAACATTCATTCATCGCATATTAAAATTGTCAAACATTTAGGCATAAAATTAAACATTATGTATGATCAATGTATAATGAATTAGAAACCTAAAAGAATTACTATGCCAGGGAAGGTAAAGTATTCACATGATAGACTGAGACATTCTCAATTGATTAATATATCTGAAATAACTCTTATTCATACATTAATCAACTACCATTATTTTGATCAAGGAAGCTTTGATTAACAACTTAATCATTCATTTGTGAGTGTGACCCATTATTTCAGAACCCTTGGACTTAACTAGTGAAGTGCCACCGTAGGATAGGTCAAATCACCAGATATATCTAGAGTCTCTATCCTTTCAGAATCAAAACCTGATATTGACCCAAAAAATGACACCATCTGTTAGGGGAAAAAAATGAAGCCGTCTCGAGGCGCCTATTGAATCTCACATTTCTGGATAACAATGGAGATCGCGGGATATATTTTGGTATACCAATTTCCCACTCACGTTTTTGAAATATAAGGTTTCTATCTCACTAGTATCTTATGAATCTTAGATTATGCTCGGCTAAAGTCATAACCTTATTAATACTAGTTGATAATTTAGTGATCTAACCAATTTTAACTCTTAAAATTTTATACACTAATCTCGATTAGTCTCTACTAACCAATTAACTTAATTAAACTAATTTAATCAAGTTGTTATAATGATCTAATCAATTTAACTCTTAAATTATTAATCCACTAATAGGTTTTAAAATTTAGAATTCAACGAACAGACGAAATGTCATTAAATCACTTAATCGATAAAAAAACATTATTTATTCCAAATGTATGTGGTATTGTATCCCGAGTGCAAACCATATTACCGTCCATTCAGAATCAGCTATGGAATTTTTGTTCGGGTTTCCATCCGATATACCAAGGAAAATAATGTACTAATAAGGTCCATTTGTTTCTAAAACTTGAATTCGCAATTTTTAAACCTTTAAAACAATTAATCTTATTAATCTGTTTGCATGCATCTCATATTCTTATTTAACTTTTAAATTACATAAAATCATATTTTATAACTAGAATATCATGCATATCTATATGTTATGACATGTGAAAATACAAGAGTAGGCACCCTAAGATATATGATATGTTAATAAACAATTTAAAACTTATATATATTCCCAGGTCTGGGCTGAAAACGTTTGTGTGGCGTTTGACGGGCGTTCGAATGTTTTCAAGCAGTAGAGTTTCATTCGTCTTGCGTTCAAACACCTATCTGAACACTAGAACTTCTTTTACTCCATTCCGGAGCTTCCGAACTCCGTTTTGGTCCCCGTTTTTTTCTACGGACTCATAACGGAAAACACATAAATGTGGAGGTCATACCAAAGCATAAGAATGGATTAGCTAATGAAAAAACTATTAGGTGTATACAAGCCACCTAATAGACATAATAAATTGGAGAGCATGGCAAGCCATATGGCTTTGTCTCCAAGGTAAATAAAAATCACTATCTCAATAATGATTAAATTACCTTCAATTATGTTGTAGTAATTATCTCATAATTATTACTAACTTGATTATCTCATAATCAAAGAATTCTAGAAAACATTAAGTTAAACTAATTTAACATAGTTTTCATTTGTGACAATAAATATTATTAATCTAATTAATAATAAATAAATATAATGTGAGCATATTATTAGACAATCTAATTATATTAGGTTTGCTACAGTTAATTGAGCTAGTACGGGGACCAAATGGACCTACGGTTGCGAGCTCCAATAATTCTGAAATATTAATTAAACTCTTTAATCAAATATTTTAAATTATTAACTCCACGTTATTCCACTAAAAACTAGAAGTTGAACTCTCGTTACCGTAGATGGATAAAATAAAACCAAACATCTTCGGTGTCCATCGATATAGTCATTATATA
Organism: Zanthoxylum bungeanum; assembly: GCA_019454045.1. Taxonomy (NCBI): domain Eukaryota; kingdom Viridiplantae; phylum Streptophyta; class Magnoliopsida; order Sapindales; family Rutaceae; genus Zanthoxylum; species Zanthoxylum bungeanum. Next base: position 26,610 of record SKCR01019428.1, on the reverse strand, counting down.
TGGATATAGCCCTTCACGAATATCTCATAAATAGAGCAAGGTCAAAATTCCATTAAACCTCTCTAAATATTTTGTCTCTAAAGCACCATTGATTCTATAATGAATAATTAATTTATAAAAATTATGAATATAAAACTTTCTATTCGTAATAGAAAATTTGAACGCTCAAATTGTTCAAGTCTCGAATCAACTCTTAAAAAAGATATTATTTTGCTTCTCGTACAAATGAGTGAATTCCATATCTATGTAAAACGTTCCTAGCTACAAACCAAACCATATCCCCAAAATACGTAGTTATTGGCAGGGAATGCAACACCAACCTCACCATAGTAAATCAAAGGACATAGCCTATCATGTAGGAGTTTATAGTAAACTCAGGATTAAGATCGAATCCATATATGACCATCTATTAGATAAAATGAATTTCTTCGGTTAACGGATATTAAAATAAATTTGTGTTTATCTGAGTCCAATCATATATTATCTCATCATACAAGGTGCCTACACTCCCATGTCACTACATGAACGATCCCAGATCAAGCTCGTCATACAATTATAGAATAGACCGCAGTTATAGATAAACCATAAACAAAGTACCATATTTGTTTGCTCTCTATGGACTATTTAGATTAGTAACTTCAGACTTAAATCCTCTTGTGCAGCAAACATACACTAATTCTGAAGGTACAATAGTAATCAAGGTAAACATACAATTGGACAATATGCAATATAAATCAAACAACTTTGATAAAATGAATAATGCATTTATTATTATTACAATAATCAATTCTGTTTTATAGTACATGAAGCTTTAGAACATAAATCCCAACAGAAGCAACTTATGAAGTATTTACTTATGAAGTTGCATAGTGACCTTGTAAATTAGAAGTTTTGATATTAGTGTTGTGTTTGCGGTTGTCTGCACAGTATTATGGATTTGATCCCTAAATATTTGGACAAATTAGTAGCTGTAGCACAATATTGATGTCGCATCTGAGTCATATTGATGTATAACTTAGGTTATACAAAATATGAATGATGATGGTTAAGGGAAGCGATTGGGTTTGTTGGACGAACTCAATTTGTTATAGCGGACCTACTTCATGTTGCCTACCTTTTGAGTGGTAGGTGAGATCTTGAGGGCCATGAATATGTGATACACATTTAGATGTGTATATGATACCGTCGATTGGCACTAGAGCAAGTAGGAGAAATTGTTAGGGTTGGTGCTCGGAGTGCCAATCCAGATCGTATTTATGTTCGATTCATGAATACGAACAATTCATTTTTCCATAATATTACTTATTTAATGGTAGCACCTCTTGTCTTTTATATACATATTCGATCTAAGTACGATTAAATATCAAATTATGATTAGATTGAAACTAAATCTGATTTAGTGATACGTGTATATTAGACAAAGACTCTATGATTTATAATGTAGTGTGCAGTTACATTATAGTTTGTAATTGACATTGGTAAGCGTCATTATAAGTTGTATATCCTTAAATAAAGTTCATGTTCAATATTTACTGACACGGGTCGGTTAGTAAAATCTGTTGAGACCAGTATATATCCTATATCGTGACTTGGTCCAATGGTTTATCCCAATGAACCATGAGTCTCGAGAGACTCGTATATACATCTAGGTATTTATTTGATAAACACTGAACGACTCACTAAAGATTTCCTAATAGATGGTACACCAACGTCAATAGAAATCTTCTCGAGATGAGAGAGCATAGTGGTCCTTCGACTTGAGAGACCACAGTGGATATATGAGTTATCCTCCACACTTTGATGGCAATCATGTCACCAATCTATTTAGATCAGACCTTCGCATGTTCGTTGGGTGTGGACTGATGCTCATGATATCCAGTGCGTATCAAGATAGAATCTGTCACTCCTGTGTACATGGCATATTTATCTGACCGGCGGAAACACACACGTATAACGTAAACGCACGTATCGTTCAAGTAGTATAAAATATCGATCCCACGAGGACTTAATTCCTACTTTTTTTATTAATTATTGATACTATTTATATACATGTATCTAATTATAGGGATAAGAGAATTGATTGCTTTTGGTTGGTTGAATGTGGATTTAAACTAAATAAATAAAAAGACAAAAGAAAATACTAAGGAAAATAAAAGAAAAGATTCAAAGATCTAGGGTTGTGACTCAACACAATATTGTTAAAAAGATGAATTGACTCCCTTATTTATGTGTAATAAATCAATTTGCTAACCTGGAACACGAAAATATGCAAAAGCCTCTATCGATGGTCAGACGCAAATACCCAGTATAACCCAATTGAACCATATTCCTATGTCAACCAAATTACCTGGATTCATTAGGATTAAGTTCCAATTATGGCTACCCCACCCGACAGGTATGTTCCTATCCTGTAAGGAAATCCATTAAAGGGTTATCTATCCTCAAGGAAGATCGTGAGCTATTGAATCTAAGGCTGAAACCTAAAATCCCTATGTCTAGTTCATTTTAAGTTTACCAAATCAATCTTATTGGTGATCAGACAACAAGAAGCATTAAGCTTAAGACTCAATAAACAAACTAAAGAATTACCCATAAAAAGAAAATCAATTATTAAGTGTGGATATTGTGTTTCATCACTTCCCTAGAATAAAAATAAAATGCTGGGGTTAGAGGATTCACCTTTAGAAATCTCAAATTATTATAATATGGAAATTGCCAGTATTATCCAATTAAGTTGAACCAGTCATAAAGGTGATATTATTATTTATCCATAAACCAGCCATATGGGAGGTAATTATCTGTCACTTAAAGACCAGCCATATAGGCGGTGTCACATTATATTACATAATTAAAACCATCCATTAAGGCGGAATAAACTTTTAATCCATATTATTAAATCACAATTTCCATATTATAATTGAAGTGAGATTAATCTATCTTTACTATTTATAATTTAGAAATCTCCCTTATTATAATATATAAATCTGTGTGATATTTACCAATCAGCCATATAGGCGGTATCCTGAAGTCAAATTAATAATTAAATACCAACCGACCAACCAGGCGGTATCCTCATTAAGTCAGGTTAAAACCAGTTTAAAAATAATTACCAACCGGCCAATATGGCAGTATCCTTATTAAGTCAGGTTTTAAATAATTTATATATTATAATTTAGGGAGATTAATCTAAATTATAAAAGTAAAAAGCTTCACCTTTACCCCAGCAGAAATTTAACTACAAAACATAAAGTAAATAAATAAAAAGCTGTAATAAAAACTAAAAATAAAAATACATAATTTTAATATTACAAAACTATATGCTTCCTATGAAATCAAGGAAAAAATCCCAAGGAAAGCACACCAAATGAAGTGAAGAAGGCCTGAATTTATAGGCAAAATCAGCTTCTCGCGTCGCAACGCTGGACATTATCGATGTGGCACGCTCTGGTTCATCGGCTCAGATTCTGGAAAGGTGATAAGGTGACACGTGGCAAGGTGGTTGGGATCTCAATTATTGTGACACGTGGCTGTTTCTGATTGGTTGATTAAGATTCTTATCCTCCACGTGTCAGATATGGATAAGTGAGTCAATGATTGATGCTGACGTGGCGACACATGGCGAAAGTCACTGTCGGCACCATAGAATTGCGACATGTGGCATGCTGTGATTGGTTGATGATGAAGTGGCAGCCACATGACACTTTGACTTGGTCAACTGGTGATGTGGATGATGATGTGGCAATGACGTGGAGTGACACGTGGTGACACATGGCGATGGCGACTATCGGCACCGTAGGATGATGACACATGGCACGGCGCATGTTAGCCAGATCGGTTGTGATGGGGGCACGTGGCACAACACATGTTACCAAAGTCAAACTTTTCAGATTCTGATATGTGGACCCGTCGCACGTTAGCATGGACCTGTTGCACGTTAGGCATCGCGACGCGGCCAAATTACAAAAATGCCCTTTTTTCCAATTTTCACTGTTTTGCTCCAAATCACCTCCAGAATGTCCTGAAACTTTATTTATCTACAAAATAACACAAAACACATCATTATATTCACAAAACTCAAGAAACTATACAAAATATTAGGTTAAATGAGTGGGAAATAGTGATATATTTACCACTCATCACACCCCCAAACCTAACATTTTGCTAGTCCTCGAGCAAAACATAGAATAAAATACCATAAGTAAAATTTAACTAAGCCACTTTCGTAGGGATCACGGTTGCATTTACCGTATGCAACAAGCCTTTAAACCCCTATGTGTCCCTAGTGGACGAGTTGTAGTCTCGTGAGGGTTTACAGCAATGATACCCACAAACATTTTATAAAATTAAAAAGGTAGTGAAACTAATGCACACAAAAGCAAAAGGACAAGAGAAAAGAGAATAAAGAAGTTAGTGACTAATCAGGTGAAATTTCTACTCCACGTTACTAGTTGTTTTCTTTCTTTCTAAATTACTGAATAAGTCAATTCTCCGATTATATTTACCATTCTCCATATACACAGCCAGCATAATATTAATCAACTCATTTTTGCCCACAACAGTCATAAGTGCAGTTGATAAGAGAGTAATATTTTTGTCCTAAAGTTTTATCAGAATTAACATCTTTTTGTAGCAATGGAATAATTTTTCTGAAATTTTTTTCTTTGATTTTTTATTTTTTTTATTTTTTAATATACAATACCTTCCATCTATGTAGCGAGTGTTGGGTCGGTGGCTACCAAACCAGTTGGCTTTAGGGCACCAGGTGTTAAGACACCCCTACGGACTTAATTACTCAGACTTTAGATATATATGTTTTTGCAGCATCTTTGATCCATGTAGCGAGCTTTGGGCCAGTGACTCCCAAACCAGTTTGCTTTAGGGCATTAGGTGTTAAAACACCCTTACAGACTTAATAACTCGGATCACGGACGTTTTTTTTTTATTACTCCATCACTTTTTGAGATGCTTCCTCCAATTAAACTAGAGCATTGAATATTACAAACTTTTCAATTTTAGCTCATGTCTGTATGTTACTATGCATGTTGATAATACCTGCCAACTGAGCATATGAAGATCCATTTTAGTCAATTTTATAGAGAATTTACACATTAAATAATTTAAAATGAAATAAACAAAAATTAACTTGCTCAGAAATAGGTTTGAAATACGTCTCAGGCGCGGAAACTCCTTACTCAGCTATCTCTTACCAATTTCACATTTTTAGTCAAAATAAAAACAAAAACGCAAAATATTTTTGTAATTTTTGAAAATTTTTCAAATTTTTTGTATTTTTCGAAAAATTTTGGACTAAAAAAAAAAAAAAAAAAAACACACAACTAAAAAGAAGATAATTGTCAACTAATTCCCTCCCCCAAACCTAAATGAGACATTGTCCCCAATGTCTTAAACAGTAGAATAAGAGTTTAGAAGATAGTACCTGGTTAGCTGAAATTCTACACGAAAAGTTAAAGGTTAAGATCCAGATTAATCCGACGCCTCTTACCACGGTCGTCCTCGGACCAATTTATCTTTGAAAGGATAGGGTCAATTTGTGGTTCATAGGCTAAGATTTGGTCTATTAGATCCGGAGCAGTTCTGGCAGTGAAGAGGAGTTCTTTTAAAGGTTTTCACACGAACCCATTTCTCTGGGAATCATCAAGAAACACACAAAGAAAATCATAAAATCCATCAACGTTAAACAGCCCAATTGGTTTCTGGTGTATGTTCAAGTTCGCCCAAGATAGCACTATAAAAATTTCCTCCAATGTACCCAAGCCACCTAGCAAAGCAATAAAAGCATCAGCACGATTAATCATTTATACCAGTCGTTCAGACATACCTGGCATGATCAGTTCCTCTCCGTTTGATGGTTTAATAAGATTTGCTCTGATCCCCATTAGTCCAAGATTGCCTCCACCATAAACTAAGTGCATATTCTTTGCAGCGAAGACTCGACTCAATTCTTGTGCTGCTTCTACATATTGTGGTTTAGTACCAACGCTACTACCGCAAAACACACAGATGTTTTCAACTCATTTTCTTGAAGTGGCTTCCATGTTTTACTCTGGATGTCTTCAAAATTGCATTGATATGTTGAATTTATAATACCTGAAAAGGGTGAGTAAAAATAGCACTAGTATCTTCCAAAGGACGATTGTTAGCTAAACGATAAAAGAAATCGTGAAAGGTCAAAAAGTCTGGATTCTGTCTACGAAAATAAAGATAATTACAAAAGAAAACCAAATCAAAGCAATAATTAAGGCAACATAAATGTGTATGCAATACGCCACTCGCTTAGTATAAATTCATCAGGATGCGTCTCAAGAATCCATTCCTTACTCAGCCACCACTAAGGAATTAGCTCTCATCTTTGTGATTGCCAAACACCATTCCTTCTGTCTTAAAATGCTCTGTTTGTGCTTTTCCCTACAAAATAACACACAAAATTAAAAACTCTACAACATGTATACATAAAATATGAAAACAAAAATCACAACAAATTGCATGGGTTGCCTCCCTGCTAGCGCTAAATTTTTCGTCTTCAGCTAGACGTGACTGAAATCTATCTATCAAGGAGGTTTCAGTGTCGTTTTGGATGTCTGATTAACGACAATCCCGTGAGCGTTGCTTTTGAAGGGTCTTCCAACGGTAAGGTAGCATAAATTTTTTTGTCCATTTAGTGCTTGTGCCACATTTTTGCTCCTTGTTACTCCAGTGGTTCCTGTAAAGAAATAAAGAAAATCAGGAGGTCTCGTATGGTGCTTGACTTGGAATGGAAGTTCCATTCTGTCAAGATTCTAGGTGATATCTTTGATTTGTACTCCCCGATACAACGATGTTTCTCCTGAATGCTCTAGATTTTCAATAAGGTCAAACATTTTCTCCTCTATTTGCTCTGTTTCTTGCTCCACATTTTCTTCACATATATATTTTAAGATTTCTGCATTCAATTCTTCATCTGTCATCTGTTAAATGGATGCTCCATAAGTATCAACGTTAGGATGTAAAGATGTGTCTGACAGTAGGTCTCCATCCTTTGAGGGTAATGTGATTGGCTCAGATAGATCTTCTTCAAACATTTTTGCAAAGCATTCTCCAAGATCTTCATTTTGAGGCTGAAAAGTTTCATTTTCCTTTGTTGGTGCAGTTGGTACAAATAGCTCAGCTTCTTCATCTTCGTCTGAGTCGGAATAATAAAAATTAAATAGAGATTTTGTTGATTCGGGCTCCAGAAGTGATACCTCAGATTCCTGATTCTGCTCAGCCTCCTCCTCTGCTGAAGTGCCATCGTGAAATGCTTGGTACTTGAAGGCTTCATCAGTGTCACCTGAAAATGGTCCATGAGGTATATAGCTCTGGTTTTCTGTTAATTGTCTCACTTGATCTGTCATCCTCTGAATGGATGCTGATTGTCTCTGAATACTTTCGAGTTGATTCTGGAATGTTTCAAGCATTGTATCCAACCTTTCATCTCGTTTCTTGAACAAATCTTTAAGCATGTCAATCATCTGATCTTCTTCTGATTGTTCTTATTGTTGATGGAAATCGAAGGTAGATGGTGGATAAGATTGAAAATGTGATGGTTCTTCGTACCGTGAAGGATTTTGATAGCTCTGCCACCCTGGATTGTAGTTGTACTCGCAATGATCTCTTGGGTGGTTACCATTACATATGTCACATCTCCCCATTGCGTTCTGTTAAGCAAATATAGTATTGCTTGGTTCTGGCAGCCAGTGATAGTCGTTGGGTTGTACAACAGGCCTCAGAAAACCGAACTGTTTCTCCTAGATTTGGGGTGTATCTTCTTCTAGTAAAGCTCGTAATCTTTCAATCTCCCAATAATGTTCCATTTTTTAATCACCTGAAAACAAAATAAAGAAATAAAATTACAGATAAAAATAAAGAAAATTAGATACAAGTAAATTAGATAGCTTCAAAATTAATAAGTCCCCGGCAACGGCGCCAAAAACTTGACCGGTGTAAACACACACGTATAACGCAAGCGCACGTATCGTTCAAGTAGTATAAAAATATCGATCCCACGAGGACTTAATTCCTACTGTTGTTATTAATTATTGATACTATTTATATACAGGTATCTAATTATAGGGAGAAGAGAATTGATTGCTTTTTGGTTGGTTGAATGTGGATTTAAACTAAATAAATAAAAAGACAAAAGAAAATACTAAGGAAAATAAATGAAAAGATTCAAAGATCTGGGGTTGTGACTCCACACAAAATTGTTAAAAAGATGAATTGATTCCCTTATTTATGTGTAATAAATCAATTTGCTAACCTGGAACACGAAAATATGCAAAAGCATATGTCGATGGTCAGACGCAAATACCTAGTATAACCCAATTGAACCATATTCCTATGTCAACCAAATTACCTAGATTCATTAGGATTAAGTTCCAATTATGGCTACCCCCGCCCGATAGGTATATTCCTATCCTATAAGGAAATCTATTAAAGGTTATCTATCCTCAAGGAAGATCGTGAGCTATTAAATCTAAGGCTTAAACCTAAAATCCCTATGTCTAGTTCATTTTAAGTTTACCAAATCAATCTTATTGGTGATCAGACAACAAGAAGTATTAAGCTTAAGACACAATAAACAAACTAAAGAATTACCCATAAAAAGAAAATCAATTATTAAGTGTTGATATTGTGTTTCATCACTTCCCTAGAATAAAAATAAAATGATGGGGTTAGAGGATTCACCTTTAGAAATCTCAAATTATTATAATATGAAAATTGCCAGTATTATCCAATTAAGTTGAACCAGCCATAAATGTGATATTATTATTTATCCATAAACCAGCCATATAGGAGGTAATTATCTGTCACTTAAAGACAAGCCATTTAGGCGGTGTCACATTATATTACATAATTAAAACCAGCCATTAAGGCGGAATCAACTTTTAATCCATATTATTAAATCACAATTTCCATATTATAATTGAAGTGAGATTAATCTACCTTTACTATTTATAATTTAGAAATCTCCAATATTATAATATAAAAATCTGTGTGATATTTACCAACCAACCATATAGGGGGTATCCTGATTAAGTCAAATTAATAATTAAATACCAACCGACCAACCAGGCGGTATCCTCAATAAGTCAGGTTAAAACCAGTTTAAAAATAATTACCAACCGGCCAATATGGCGGTATCCATATTAAGCCAGGTTTTAAATAATTTATATATCATAATTAAGGGAGATTAATATAAATTATAAAAGTAAAAAGCTTCACCTTTACCCCCAGCAGAAATTTAACTACAAAACATAAAGTAAATAAATAAAAATCTGTAATAAAAACTAAAAATAAAAATACATAATTTTAATATTACAAAACTAGATGCTTCCTATGATATAAGGGAAAAAATCCCAAGAAAAGCACACCAAATGAAGTGAAGAAGGCCTGAATTTATAGGCAAAATCGGCTTCTGGCGTCGCGACGCCAAGACATTGTCGACGTGGTACGCTCTGGTTCGTCGGCTCAAATTCTGGATAAGGTGATAATGTGACACGTGGCAAGGTGGTTGGGATCTCAATTATTGTGACACGTGGCAGATTCTGATTGGCTGATTAAGATTCTTATCCGCCACATGTCAGATATGGATAAGTGAGTCAATCATTGACGCTGACATGGCAACACATGGCGAAAGTGACTGTCGGCACCATAGAATTACGACACGTGGCATGCTGTGATTGGTTGATGATGACGTGGCAGCCACGTGGCATTTTGACTTGGTCAACCAGTGATGTGGATGATGGCATGGAGTGACATGTGGCGACACGTGGCGATGGCGACTTTCGGCACTGTAGGATGATGACACGTTGCATGGCGCATGTTAGTAGATCGGCTGTGATGGTGACACGTGCCACGGCGCATGTTAGCAAAGTCAAACTTTTCAAATTCTGATATGTGGACCCGGCGCACGTTAGCATGGACCCAGTGCACCTTAGGCGTCGCGACGCGGCAAAATTTCAAAAATGCCATTTTTTCCAATTTTCACTATTTTGCTCCAAATCACCTCCAGAATGTCCTGAAACTTTATTTATCTACAAAATAACACAAAACACATCAAAATATTAACAAAACTCAAGAAACTATACAAAATATTAGGTTAAATGAGTGGAAAATAGTGATATAATAATTACCACTCATCAGTATCCTACACGTGTTTACGATCTAATAAATCCATGGTCGTGGTATAACTTCGGAAGCGAGTTCCAAGGGTTATTTAGAGATTGTAAATTTGAAAGTCGACTATATTATACCATAAGTATTTGTCGTTCTTATCTATATCTCAGGTATAATATGCATAGCCTGTGACAGAGGGATTATACGTATGCGATGACCTCGGCTTGCATAGTTTAGCGTGATTTTTCGTGGTCATCATAATTCATGTGTGGGTGAATTATGGACACTAAATTTGGTTTCGTGACGGATAAACCTAAACTTAGAGAGTCTCACAATATGAAGTGTACTCGTTGAGCACTTGGACAACGCGATTTGAATAATACATATTATTCATAATACTTCATCGAATTAAATGATTTAATTCAAATCGTTTAATCAGTTAAACGAAAAATACATGCATTAGGGCATTTTGGTCAATTAATAATTAATGTGTATTTGTATTTGATACAAAATTTGATTGGATACATATTAATTACTTGTCAAATAAGACTTTGACACATGCCATTAATATATGTATTTGTTATTAAATATAAAAAAATACATATATAATAATAATTATATTAAATAATTATTTAGATATATAAATGTTAAATATTTAAATAATTAAATGATATATATATTTCATAAATGTTATGTTATATGGCTAATTATTATTGGTTACATGTGACAAAGCTTTTAAATTTGAAGAATTCAAATTGATTTTGTCAACTTAGAAGCTTTAAAAATTTAATTTGATTAAATTAATTAAATTGACCAAATTACCCCTCAAATTTCGTCCCTACCCTAGTATTTAAAGTGAGAAAATTTTATTTTCTCATTTAAGAACATCCATGGCCAAAAACCTCTTTGAACAAAAAAGCTCTCAAATTTGTTTAAAGAAACCAAGAAGAAAGTGAAGAAAATCAAAAAAAAAAAGCTTAAGGAAAGTTGAAGATTGAGAGGTAATCTTTAATATTCTTAAGTTTAGAAAATTAGTTTCTTGTTCTTGATTTACTAGAATAGTTCTAGGGTTCTTTACTTCTTAGAAATTGGGGCTTTTTGATTTAGAGGATGGATTTGGAGGCTTATTGCATGTGTGAAGTTGAATTGAATGAAATTATTGTAATATTAGTTCAATTTGATCATTTGATGATATCTAGCCATTCTAGAGTGTTATTGATAAGTGGTAAATATATCAGTATTTACCGTCTTTTTTACTTAACATTTTGTATAGTTTCTTGAGTTTTGTGAATATTTTGATGTGTTTTGTGTTATTTTGTAGATAAATAAAATAACAAGACTCTCAGGAAGCAATTCGGGGCTAAAAAATCGAAAAATAGACAAAAAAGGAAAAAATATAAATTTCCTGCTAAAATACGTCGTTTGCTAAAATGCGTCGTTGCTAAAATACACCGTCTGCTGTTATGCGCCGCTAACGTGCGCCGGACATGTGTCAAAATCATAAAAACATGCTATCATACACACATGCTAACATGCGCTTGCCATGTGTCAACCTCACAATAGTCTTGCTAACGTGCACCGGACACGTGTCATCATCTCATGTTGCCGACATTTACTGTGCACACGTTGCGACACCAAACACCTATACGTCGCAATTCCGAGCTAATAATTTTTCCAATAGCTATGTGTCATCATCTCCGCGAAGCTTGTGCCATGTGTCATCAATCTACGGCGCTTTGCAACGCGCAATGTTCCACGCGTCGCGACGCGTGAGGCCAAACTTTGCCTATAAATTGAGGCCCATTTCAGAATTTAAATTTATACTTTCTTCTGAGCAATTCCTTAAGAATACTAAGAAGATTGTATCTTATTTATTTATTTACAGCTTTCTGTAATTAATTTTATTTAATTTACACAATAGTTCTTTCTTTTCTTTACTTTTCAGTATTTATTTTATTGTTCAGTATGAGGAGGTAACTCCCATCTGCTTGGGTTAAAGGTCAAACTTTTATTACAAATATTTAGATTAATCTCCCTTAAATATAATATATAAACTTTTTTAAACCTAACTTAATGGTATACCGCCTTTATGGTCGGTTGGATTTTAATTGAATTGATTTTCACTTGACTAAATTGGATACCGCCTTTATGGTCGGTTGGAATTAATCATAAATCTGACTTAATCATGATACTGCCTATATGGTTGGTGTTGGGTTTCTACTATAGTCCCAAGATCAATTTAAGCAGTTAAACATGTGAATACATAAAAGTAAAGTTGCGGAATACTCACTTTGATCGACTTTTGCGATGCGAGGAACAACAAAAAATTTTCCTTGCTCCATCCTTGAAGCTCACGGCTTTGGCCAAGTTTTGTGCTCCTTATTGAATCTTCAAGCTCCAAGCTTTGTTTTTAGATACCATGCTGATAGATGGGTTTCCCTATCACCTTTGTATGACTCCTAATGTGTGCTAGCACATTGGAAATTTGCCACAAAATTTCCTAAAAGCTTGTTCTTGCTCACGGCAATGGAGAAAATAAAAGAGAGAAGAAGATGGCCCTTGGCCGAATTTTGGGAGAGAGAAGAGTGAAGTTGTGTTGATGTATTTTTGGTTTCTAAAACCTAATAAAACATAAACCAAAATCTCTACACATTTTTTTTTGTATTTGTTTTTCCAATTTCAACAACCACCATCAACTATTCACATCAACCAATGATGACAAGCATCACTTCACTCAAAGTGATGTGACTTTCATCACTTGATTGACTAGTGATTTGACGCTTGATGTGACTTATGGGCCGCAGTTAAATTTGAAATGTGAGTGGGCCCGCAAACACTCTCGGGCTCGGGTTCGCTAAGTCCGATTAAATGAATTTTCTGTTGCGACGTAATTAAATCAAATTTAATTAAATAATTATGCCTAGCAAAATTACTATTCACGTCGCTAGCGAATTAATTCTAAATTAACTCGTTCGCCCGAATTAAAATCTAATTTTAATTCCACGTCGAAATCTAGTTTCGTATAATATATCGAATATATTATTTTATCGATTAATTCCAAATTAATCGTTTTCTCTCTTTAAATAATATTTTATCCAAGATAAAATATCTCCGGAATTAATCCAAGATTAATTTTCTCTATCTAATTAATTAATCCCGGATTAATAATGTGCTAGTCATATGTTATCGGTGAATATTTGGGAAGCGACCCATGAGATCCACGGATATATTGGCAGAAAATCTGGTCGTCGGACTATCTGAACACGTACGTACCTAGTACTACGTTTTTACCGATTTACAAGACATGGTTGGCTTCTAGCAAAGCACCGTGCCTACCCAATTCTCCATAAATATTCTTAAAGGAATATGTGATCTATATCAGGTGTAGTATACTTAGTATTGCGTATTGCGATCCAGTATCGGATGTCACGTGTTAGGCCTGAGGCTGGAATTGTGTATGCCCCGTACGAAGCACATATCGGATCTCTAGTAACTAGTCTCTATAATCAGATAATCATGACCTTATCATATTATCCCGATGACTGTAGTACATAAGAGTACTAGTTCTGTATCCTACGTAACCATCATCTCCACTATGACTGGAGTGATACTTCCATCTTGACATCACACCCAATACACTATGATTCTCAATATACCCAGAAGAGGCGTACACAAAATCGGTTAAACCCCTGGATGACCAAAACCAAAGTATATTGATTATCGCAAGTATTAGTGGTGCAAGTCTCAGGTTAAGACCAAATACACCTACCTTGATTCGGACTTCCATAGACGCATAGTCATACTACCAATTGAATTCCGAGGGGTCTATCCAGAGCGAAGCTATTTCCGTACCATCGGTAAACACAACCTCCTATTACACTTGCATGAGTATCCAATACCCAAATATATGAGAACTATGTCGTTATGCTCCCATAACATGTACAAGTGCAATACTTGTCTATTCTGCATTATCGATGTCCAATCTCGATAATACTACCACTAGGGATGATTTAATGATTAAAACTTCATGGATTGATACTGTCTCATATCATCTCAATCCAGAACTAATCATCTGGACCTTTTATCATTTATATATCCTGGTAATCCAATTACAAATGATAAAAGAGCAATTTCCTTTGTCACATAGTTAATTTGTACAACAACACCATGTTCTGTAAAAATAGTGATGATATGGGTCATAATTGTCCAACAATCTCCCACTTGGCCTATAGCCAATCACTCAGGTGTCCTACACCTGAACTATGTACGGTTCGCTCAAACTTCTGCTGAGAAAAGGCTTTCCTCAGCGGATTTGCAAAGTTATCATCTGATGCGATTATTCGATCATCACATCGCCACGATGTATGATCCGAATGAATCAGATGAATAGTTGAAGTATATACTTGGATCATTGATGAGATTATTAATTCTTTAGCATGTGCTATAGCCTAGCTCAGCTGCTAACAGAACTACACCTAATCCAATTAGGATTATTAAGATCCAAATGGCTTCTATTGCTGCCTCAACTGCAGTAATATTCCGCTTTTGTTGTTTAATCGGCAACAGTATCTTGCTTGGAAGATTTCCAGCTCACTGTTCTGTTATTCAAACTATATAGTATCCTTTATTACGACTTATAGTCATTTTATCGGTTAGGAAACTTGCAACGGTGAACCCAGTCACTTCAAGTTCTCCATCTCCATAACTTAAGAAAGCATCCTTAGATCATCTAAGATACTCAAGGATGTTCTTAACATCAATCCAGTGACTATCACTTGGATTGGCCTGATTGTGACTACATATGCTCAAAGCATATGAGACACCAGGTCGCGTACATTTATTTCAATGTATGAGTACTCGGAGAATGCCAACAAATTTTAGATCTATCCCAGTAGATCTTTATTCCTAGAATAAATGTTGTCTATCCTAAGTATTCTATGAAGAATGTTTCATAAAAGCCAAGCTTTTACCGATTGTATTATGGGAATATCATTTCCAAGAAATGATATACCATCATTTTATAGGACAGTCACTATTAGTGCGCTCCCACTAACTTTCTTATATACACAAGAATCATATTCATTTTTGAATTACATCATACACCATTATGATTACATCAAAACGATAGTTCCAAGAACGCAATGCTTGCTTCAATCCATAAATGGATCGAATAACCTTCAAACCTTGTTTGCTTGTTTTGGTATGACAAAATCGTCAGGATGTTGTAAACATCCTCCATAAGGTTTCCGTTTAAGGAAAATGATTTGGACATTCAGCTGCCATATTTCTTAAATGAAACATGCAACATCAACAAGCATTATCCAAATGGATTTAAACATGGCAACATGTAAAAGGTTTCATCGTAATCAACACAATGATGATAACGATACCTTTTCGCTACAAGCCTAGCTTTGTACGTTGTATGTTGCCATCCATGTATGTCTTCCTTGAAGACTTATATAGTACCAAAAGGCACAATGCCTTCCGGTACAACAACCAGTGTCCAAACTTAGTTGGTATACATGGAATCCATTTGGACATCATGGAACTTTGCCATAATAGCGAGTCGATACCTTGTATAACTTCCTCATACGTAGTCGGTTTGTTTTCTTCAATAAGATTGATATCTTTATGAGGTGAGATTAGAAACCCATACCTCCCAGGTTGTTTTCTGACTCTCTGACTTGCACGGTTCTTGTGTATTCAAAGATTATTGGTACAGTTTCATCCTTGATGAACTGTTTGTGTTCCATTAAGGTTTGGTGCCTGGAACAGTATTACTCTGATTTTCATCGAGTTTTACTTTCCTCCCACTTACCACTGCATATCGGTATTCCTCTTAGGAAAACAGCATGGCGAGCAACAATTACATTGTTCTCTAGTGAGTTATATAAGTATTATACTTTGGTTTCCCTAGGATAACCTACAAATTAGGCACTTATCCGATTTGGGTTCTAGTTTGGAATCATCCAAACATATGCCTAGCATACCCAAATCTTCAGGAATGAGAAAACCCTGTTTCTTTCCTGTTCATATCTAATATGAAATCTGTCAAATATATTTTTATGGAACCTTATTCAAAATAAGTTTTGCACTGTTTAGTGCTTATCCCCAGAAGGAAAATGGTAGCTCAGAGCGACTCATGATTAACCTTATCATGTCCAAAAAAATTCGGTTTCTCAGTTTGGACACACCGCTCAATTGAGGTGTTCCGAGAGGAATCCACATTAAAAGAATACTCTACTCTTTCAGATAATCGAGAAACTTATTGCTTAAGTATTTTCCATCACAGTCCAATCGTGATGTATTAATACTCTTGCCGATCTGTTTGTCTACTTCGTGTCGAAACTCTTTGAATTTATCAAAATTTTCTGATTCGTGTTTCAAAAGAAACACATAACCATAACGCGATGCCACATCCCTAAAGGTTACGAAGCGTTCATATCCACCTCTAGCCTAGCTAGATATGGGCCCACTTATGTCACTATGAACGAGGGCTAACATAAGTCTCAACTGATCAATTCAGTTTAAGCTATATGCTTGTCATGTCATATGTTTGAGATTCATTTATATTCAAAATATAAATACTGTTATTCACATATAATGTGTTTATCTCAATATCATATTTATAAAATAAAACACTTTAGTGTTCGAGAATATAAAGGTATACCCGTAACTGGTTAAACTCTGATATGGAGATAATATTTCTAGTCAAACTAGGTACATTTTAACAGTTTCCTAATTTAAGTAGACACCCAAAGGGTAGTTCCTAAACTTAGGTTTCTACGGTTAAAACAGTGACTGTCGTCCCATTTTTGATTCGCAGATTGATCTCAACTGAATTCAGTATCCTGCTAATCAGCAGATTCCGCACATCAGTACATATTATATGTGCCACATCTAGTATCAAAATCCAATTTTGAAACTAAATAGTGAGCATGTTTATGACAAACATACTTGAAGCCGGAGCCTTGCCCCGCCTTCACTTCCTTCATGTCTGCCTTGTTCATACGGCAGTCACGCATCCAGCGACCCTATTTGCCACTATTTAGGCAGACATTTTGGGATATGTCCTTTGTCTTCCCAGAAGACTGTGATGATTTTGCATTTGCCCCTTTTAGAAGCTCTGGCTCTGCTGCCTTGAGCATAGCCGTCCAACCCTCCAAGAGTTTTATCTATGTTCAAAATGAACCTGCCTCAGCTTTCGAGTAGAGACTATAAGATCAAATCTTTGGTAGTCTCGGCCACGTAGGTAATGCTCAGCTAAAACTGAATTGATCAGTTCAGACTTAGCTTTGTACGTTGTATGTTGCCATCCATGTATGTCTTCCTTGAAGACTTATATAGTACCAATATGCACAATGCCTTCCGGTACAACAACCAGTGTCCAAACTTAGTTGGTATACATGGAATCCATTTGGACATCATGGCACTTTGCCATAATAGGGAGTCGATACCTTGTATAACTTCCTCATACGTAGTCGGTTTGTTTTCTTCAATAAGATTGACATCTTTATGAGGTGAGATTAGAAACCCATACCTCCCAGGTTATTTTCTGGTTCTTCTCTCCGACTTGCACGGTTCTTGTGCATTCGAAGATTATTGGTACAATTTCATCCTTGATGAACTGTTTGTGTTCTATTAAGGTTCAGTGCCTGGAACAGTATTACTCTTATTTTCATCGAGTCTTACTTTCCTCCCACTTAGCACTGCATATCGGTATTCCTCTTTGGAAAACCGCATGGCGAGCAACAATTACATTGTTCTCTAGTGAGTTATATAAGTATTATACTTTGGTTTCCCTGTGATAACCTAAAAATTAGGCACTTATCCGATTTGGGTTCTAGTTTGGAATCATCCAAACATATGCCTAGCATACCCAAATCTTCAGGAATGAGAAAACCCTGTTTCTTTCTTGTTAATATCTAATATGAAATCTGTCAAACAGATTTTTATGGAACCTTATTCAAAATAAGTTTTGCACTGTTTAATGCTTATCCCCAGAAGGAAAATGGTAGCTCAGAGCGACTCATTATTATTCTTATCATGTCCAAAAAAATTTGGTTTCTCAGTTTGCACACACCGCTCAATTGAGGTGTTCCGGGAGGAATCCACATTGAAAGAATACTATACTCTTTCAGATAATTGAGAAACTTATTGCTTAAGTATTTTCCATCACAATCCAATCGTGATGTTTTAATACTCTTGCCGATCTGTTTGTCTACTTCGTGTCGAAACTCTTTGAATTTATCAAAAGTTTCTGATTCGTGTTTCAAAAGAAACACATAACCATAACGCGATGCCACATCCCTAAAGGTTACGAAGCGTTCATATCCACCTTTAGCCTAGCTAGATATGGGCCCACTTATGTCACTATGAACGAGGGCTAACAGATCGGTGGCACTTACACTTTTACCAAGTAAAAGGTGTTTTAGGCACTTTGCCTAATAAACTAGTTTCGTAGAAATTATTTGAATATAATCAAATCCATCCTAGTATCCACTCTTCAAAAGTATGGATATACGAGTCTTGTTTAATGTGTCCCATACAATAATGCCACATATAAGTCTCAACTGATCAATATGGAAGATCCTAATGCCTATATCAGCAAATTCTTGGAAGTTTACGGCAATTTCAATTACAACTGAGCAGCTGAAGATGCAATGAGATTGCATGTTTTTCCATATTCCTTGAAATGTAGACCTAAGGCTTGGCTACATTTACTACCAGCAGGTTCCATCACAACTTGAAACACTCTAGCCACTAAATTCCTTGCAAAGCACTTTCCCCCAGCCAGAACTGTAAAGCAGAGGAATGCCATCACATCCTTTGTGCAACATGACTTAGAATCCCTCTGCGAAGCTTGGGAAAGATACAAGGATTCACTCCGGAAATGTCCTCACCATGAGATTGCAAAATGGCTAAAAGTCCAAACCTTCTATAATGGAATCTCTGGACTAATGAGAAACACAATTGATGATGCGGCTGGAGGAGCTTTAATGGCAAAATGAGAATATCAGGCTTGGGACTTGATTGAAGAAATAACCAGCAATAATTCTTTGTGCCAACAGAAAGGAGCATGATTCAACGAATCGCAGGAATTTATGAAGTTGGAGCTAACACAGAGTTGAATGCCAAACTGGATCAGATATGCAAATTCATCGAAACTCTCAGCATGCAAGGTAATTCCGGATCCGCAAGTTCACCATATGGATGAGCACCCGAAACAAACCAACATGATGAGACGGTGAATTCTGTCAACAATTTCAACAAACAGGGAAACAATCCATATTCCAACACCTATAACCCAGGGTGGATGAATCATCCTAATTTCACATGGAGCAACAATTGAAGGCAAAAGAACAATCCACCACCTGGATTCCAACAAAAAAATAAAGGCCAAGAGTATGAGAAAGAACCATATATAAAAGAATGGATTGCAGAGATTTTCAAAAAGCAACAAGTAACATACGATGCTATGTTTCAAAGCCAATCCACTTCTATAAATGCACTGGAAAATCAAATTAGACAACTGGCTAATGCTCAGAGTTACATACCACAAGGTACCTGTTGGGTTTTCTAGGTCAAACCAAGATCAAATTAACCAAGAAATCATATGAATACGCAAAGTAAAGTAGCCAAAAATACTCACTTTGATCGTAAGTGGATGTAGGAGATAACAAAAGTTTTGCCTCCAAGCTTCTCCTTTGATGTAGGTTGAGCTTCCAAGCTTTGAATCTTGAATTCCAAACTCATGGAAAAGGTTTCCTATCACCATTGTATAACTCTTTATGTGCTAGCAATGGAGAAATTTGCAACAAAAATTCCCCTAATGTTCTTGAAGTTCTCGGCCTAGCCAAGAAAATTGGGAGAGGAAATCTTCTTCACTTTGCCGTGAAGATGAGAGAAATGAAGAGATTTGTTGTGTTTCAAATTTTTTTTAATGTATATTGATTTCAAAAATCAAAATCCATTTACAAAAAGGTAAGTTAGTAAAATGTCCATCACAAGTCAAACTTGTGTATGTAACAAGTTACCTACCATAAGCTCACCAACTTCCATCACCTTAAAATAAATAAAGTGACTTATGATGTGACTTAATGTGGCCCCACTTGATTCAAAATCTGAGTGGGCCCGCAAACATATTTTGGGCTTGGGTTCGTTAATTCTGAATTAACGAATTTTCTGTTGCGACGTAATTAAATCAAATTTAATTAAATAATTACACCTAGCAAAATTACTATTCACGTCGGTCTTGAATTAATTTTAAATTAATTCATTCGCCCGAATTAAAATTCGAATATGTGCGTACCTAGTACCACTTTCTTACCGATTTACAAGACATGGTTGGCTTCTAGGAAAGCGCCATGCCTACCCAATTCTCCAGAAATATTCTTTTAAGGAATATGTAATCTATGTCAGGCGTAGTATACGTAGTATTGCGTATTGTGATCCAATATCGGATATCACATGTTAGGCTTGGGGCTGGAATTGTGTCTACCCCATACGAAGCATATATCGGATCTCTGGTAACTAGTCTCTATAATCGGATAAGCATGACTTAGTCATATTATCCCGATGAATGAAGTACATAAGAGTACTAGTTCCGTATCCTATGTGATCATCATCTCCATATGACTGAAGTTATACTTCCATCTTGACATCACACCCAATACACTACGATTCTCAATATACCTAGAAGAGGCATACATATAAACTATTAAAGTCCCGGACGACCAAAACCAAAGTATATTAATTGTCGCAAGTATTAGCGATGCAAGTCTCAGGTTAAGACCAAATACACCTTCCCTGATTTGGATTTCCATAGACACATAGGCATACTACCAATGGAATTCCGAGGGGTCTGTCCAGAGCGAAGCTGTTTCCGTACCATCGGTAACCACAACCTCATATCACACTTGCATAAGTATCCAATACTTAAATATATGAGAACTATGTCGTTATGCTCCCACAACGCGCACAAGTGTAATACTAGTCTATTCCGCATTATCGATGTCCAGTCTCGATAATACTACGACTAGGGATATTTAATGATTAAACCTTTGTGGATTAATATTGTCACATATCTTATTAATCCGGTACTAATCATATGGACTTTTATCGTTTATGTATCTTGGTAATCCAATTACAAATGATAAAAGAGCAATTTCCTTTGTTACATAGTTAACTTGTACAACAACACCATGTTCTGTACAAATAGTGATGCTATAGGTCATAATTGTCCAACAATCTCCCATTTGGCCTATAGCCAATCACTCAAGTGTCTTACACCTGAACTATGTACGGGTCGCTTAAAATTCTGTTGAGAAACAGCTTTCGTCTGCGGATTTATATGGTTATCATCTGATACGATTTATTCGATCATCACATCACCACGATGTATGATCCGTCGATTCAGATGAAATAATTGAAGTACATATTTGGATCGTTGATGAGACCGTTAATTCTTTAGCATGTGCTGTAGCCGAGCTCTGCTGCTAACAGAACTACTCCTAATCTAATTAGGATTATATAGATCCAAAGTGATTCTATTGCTGCCTCAATTGTAGCAATATTCCGCTTTTTTTGTTTATTTGGCAACTGTATCTTGCTAGAAAGATTCCCAGCTCATTTTTCCGTTATTCAAACTATATAATATCCCAGTTACGACTTATAGTAATTTTTATCGGTTTGGAAACTTGCAGCGGTGAACCCAGTCATTTCAAGTTCTCCTTCTCTATAGCTTAAGAAAGCATCCTTAGTTCGTCTAAGATACTTAAAGATGTTCTTAACATCAATCCAGTGATCATCACTTGGATTGGCCTGATTGTGACTCCTTATGCTCAAAGCATATGAGACACCAGGTCACGTACATTTCTTTCAATGTACGAGTTCTCGGAAAGTGCCAACAAATTTTAGATCTATCCCAGTATATCCTTATTCCTAGAATAAATGTTGTCTCTCCCAAGTATTCTATGGAGAATTTTCTTGAAAGCCACGCTTTCACCGATTATATTATAGGAATGTCATTTCCAAGAAATGATAAATCATCATTATATAGGACAATTATTGTCAGTGCACTCCCACTAACCTCCTTATATACACAAGAATCATTTTCGTTTTGAATTAAATCATATACCATTATGATTACATTAAAACACTGGTTCCAAGAACACAATGCTTTCTTCAATCCATAAGTGGATCGAATTAACTTGCAAACCTTGTTTGCATGTTTTGGTGCAACAAAATCGTCAGGATGTTGTAAACATCCTCCAAAAGGTTTTCGTTTAAGGAAATCGATTTTGACGTCCAGCTGCCATATTTCATAAATGAAACATACAGCATTAGCAAGCATTATCCAAATGGATTTTAATCATGGCAACAGGTAAAAGGTTTCGTAGTAATCAACACAATGTTGATAGCAATACATTTTAGCTACAAGCCTAGCTTTGTACGTTTGTATGTTGCCATCCATGTTTGTCTTCCTTGAAGACTCATATAGTACCAATAAGCACAATGCCTTTCGGTACATCAACCAGTGTCTAAACTTGGTTGGTATACATGGAATCCATTTCGGATTTCATGGCACTTTGCCATAACAGGGAGTCGATACCTTATATCACTTCCTCATACGTAGCCAGTTCGTATTCCTCAATAAGATTGACATCTTCATGAGGTGAGATCGGAAACCTATACCTCCCAGGTTATTTTCTGACTCTTTCTGACTTACGCGGTTCTTGTGTATTCGAAGATTATTGGTACAGTTTCATCTCTGATGAACTGTTTGTGTTCCGTTAAGGAATCGGTGCCTGGAACAGTATTACTATGATTTTCATCGAGTTTTACTTTCCTCCCACTTACCACTGCATATAGGTATTCATTTTTAGGAAAATCGCATGGAGAGCAACAATTAAATTGTTCTCTTGTGAGTTGTATAAGTACTATACTTTGGTCACCCTAGGATAACCCACAAATTAGGAACTTATCTGATTTGAGTTTTAGTTTGGTATCATCCAAACATATGCCTAGCATACCCAAATCTTCAGGAATGAGAAACCCGGTTTCTTTCCTGTTCATATCTAATATGAAGTCTGTCTAACAGATTTTCATGGAACCTTATTCAAAATAAGTATTACACTGTTTAATGCGTATCCCTAGAAGGAAAATGGTAGCTCAGAGCGACTCATCATTAACCTACCATGTCCAACAAAGTTTGATTTCTCTGTTCGGACACACCGTCAAATTGAGGTGTTCCGGGAGGAGTCCACTATGAAAGAATACTATACTCTTTCAAATAGTCGAGAAACTTATTGCTTCAGTATTTTCCACCACGGTCTAACTGTGACAGTTTAATATTTTAGCCAGTCTGTCTACTTCGATTTGAAACTCTAAAATTTTCTGACTTGTGTTTCATAAGATACACATAACCATAACGCGATGCCACATCTGTAAAGGTTACGAAGTATTCATATCACCCACCTCTAGCCTAGCTAGATATGGGCCCACTTACGTCACTATGAACGAGGCTAACAGATCGGTGGCACTTGTGTTGGATAATATGACCCATAGCGTCACTATTTGCACAGATCATTGTGTTGCTGTAGCAAATTAACTATGTAAAAAGGAAATTGCACTCTCTGTTGGATTTATGACCCCTAGCGTCACTATTTGCACATCATTGTGTTGTTGTAGCAAATTAACTATGTAATAAGGAAATTGCACTCTCATCATTTGTGATTAGAATCACCATAGATATATAAATGAAGAGAGGTCCCTATGATTAGTTCCTGGATTGAGATGATATGAGACAGTATCAGTCCACAAAGGATTAATCATTAAATATCCCTAGCCGTAGTTTATCGAGACTGGACATCGATAATGCAGAATAGGCTAGTATTGCACTTGTGTGCGTTGTGAGGGCACAACGACATAGTTCTCATATATATAAGTATTGGATACTTATGCAAGTGCGATAGGAGGTCGTGTTTCACCGATGGTACGGGAAACAGCTTCGCTCTGGATAGACCCCTCGGAATCCCATTGGTATTATGACTATGTGTCTACGGGAGGCCGAAATCAAGGTAGGTGTGTATAGTCTTAACCTGAGACTTGCACCGCTAATACTTACGATAATCGATAAACTTTGGTCTTGGTGGTAGGGGGCTTTAACCGGTTCTGTGTACACCACTTCTGGGTTTATCAGAGAGTCGTAGAGTATTGGGTTGTGTCAAGACGGAAGTGTCACTTCAGTCATATTGGAGATGATGTCACGCAGGATACGGTACTAGTGCTCTTAAGTGTTGCGCAACCATCGGGATATTATGACCAGGTCATAAATATCCGATTACAGAGACTATGTTACCAGACATCCGACATGTGCTTCGGACGGGGCAGACACTTATCCGCCCCAGCCCTACACGTGACTAGCCACACACTACATATACCAACATACAATACAACGGTATACTACGACTACGCTTGATACAGATCTATATATTCCTGTAAGAATATTTCTGGAGAATTGGGTAGGCATGGCGCTTTGCTAGAAGCCAACCTTGTCTTGTAAATCGTATAAACGTAGTACGAGGTACTTTACGTGTTCGGACAGTCCGACGATCGTATTTACTGCCAACATATCCGGAGATCTCATGGGTCGGTTCCTGAAGATTCACCGATGACGTATGACTCGCACTTTGATTAATCTGGGATTAATTCGAAAAGAGAGATAGAATTAATCTGGGATTAATTCGATGAGAGAGAAAATTAATCTGGGATTAATTACGGAGATATTTTATCTCGGATAAAATATCGTTAAAGAGAGAGAACGATTAATTTGGAATTAATCGATAAAATTAATATATTCGATATATTAATCGAAATTGGATTTCGACACGGAATTAAAATTAGATTTTAATTCGGGCGAACGAATTAATTTAGAATTAATTCGTTAGCGACGTGAAAAGTGAATTCGCTAGGCGTAATCATTTAATTACGACGCGACGGAAATTCGTTAATTTGGAATTAGCGAACCCGAGCCCGAGAGTGATTGCGAGCGCATTCGCATTTCGAATTCGAGCGCGGCACGCGAGTCACATCAAGCGTCAAATCGTTTGTCACATCATGCGTCAAATCAATTGTCACTTTGAGTGATGATGTGACTTGACAACATGTCACTTTATTAAAGTGATGTGATGTGACTTAAAGTAAAAAGTAAAGGAGTTGGAATATGAAAAGGTTTGGAATATATATTATATTTTTTATTTTTTTTTTGAAAATAAATGAATAATATATATTACTTTTTCTTTTCCCTTTTACTATTACTTCGGTCCTCTCTCTCTTACATGCACACCACGGTTTCTCTCTCTTTTCCCTCTCATTTTTCCTCTCTTCTTCACGGCATCACTGCCGATTCTTCTTCATTTTTCTCTGGTTTTCACCGAAAATTTGAGAAGCAAAAATGGAAGAAACTAGTGCTAGCACACCTTGAGTGATACATAGGTGATAGGGAAGTGATTCTTTAGCATGGAAGCTTGAAGCTTGGTGCTTCAATGGAGTTCATGCATGGCCGATTCTTGGAGGTTCAAAGAGGACTGAAATCACACAGCCCACTGCAAGGAGGAGCTACTTGCCGAGTTCATGGAGGACGAAAATGGCTTGTCTTCTTCATTTCATCAAAACCGAAATTCAATGTGAGTATATTCCGCACCTCCTTTGATGTGTTCATATGCGGTTTTTTGTGCATGATTTGTTGATCTTGGGACTTGATTTAACTCCAACAATGGTATCTTGAGCTTTTGATGCATGAAAACCGAATTAGGGTTCTTGAGCAAATTTGGGGCTTTTTGATTTTAGCTTGATTCTGACAAATTGATTGTTTAAGAATGCTTATATATGATCTAATTTGAGTTATATGTAATCAATTTGATAAAAAATTGATTGGATTGATTTTCCCCAATTTGCTTATTTTTGGTCAAAACTTTAATTTGGGTAAACTCGATTTAGGCATGATTTGGTTGAATTGTTTGATGAAGTATGCTTGAATGAGGTTGAATTGAAGTTGCATGATCAATTTCAAGAAAATTGGATTAGATCAATTTTCCCCAATTTTTTAGGTTGAACATGAAACTTGAAATTGGGTAAAATGTGTTTGAGCATGTTTTAATTGAATTGGATGTTTAAGTATGCTTAGAACATGTTTAATTGAGATTGTGTGTGATCAATTTCATGAAATTGGATTGGATTCAATTTTCCCCAAATTGGAGGCTTGGCCGAAAATTGCATAACCCTAATGTCTTGGTAATTTTGTTTTGTTTGATCATTGGATGACTTAAAACAATTGGTTAATGTTGTTTTGAAGTTCAATTGGATTGAATTTTGATTTGGAACATTTTTTCCGTTTTAAAGTGGCTTGGCCGAATCTTTATGGACATGAAATTCATTGTGATTTGTTTGTTT
>SKCR01019427.1:0-63975 GCA_019454045.1 Zanthoxylum bungeanum | reverse complement strand
GATGGATTTGATGTGAATAGTGATAGGTGATGAAAAGCATTATTGCTTTTGCTTTTTGACCTTTTGACTTTGCTTTTTGAAAGTAAAAGGTGGTAAATGCTTTTGTTTATTTTTGTAAATATAAAAAGCATTTAACACTTTCTCTCTCATTATTATGGTTCACGTTTTTTGCCCCTTTTGGTCTTCACGTTTTCTCTCATTTCCCTCTCTTTTTCTTCTGCATCTCACGGCTTCACTGCCGTTTTCTTCTTCCTTTATTTTTGGTTTCACCGAGAATATTGAGATGCATGGAAGATGATTTGTGCTAGCACACTCTAGGAGGCATACATAGGTGATAGGGAAGTGTCTTCATGAGCTTGGAAAGCTTGAAGCTTTGAGCTTCAATGGTGCTCAACTATGGCCGAACATGGTGGAGTCCAAATCAGTCCTCACTCGCGCAGCCCACTGCAAGAAGAAGCTACTGCCATGACTTGGAGGGAGCCAAAATCGCACCTTGTTCTTCAAACATCAAAACCGAAATTCAATGTGAGTATATTCCGCACCTCCTTTGATGTGTTCATATGCGGTTTTTGTGCATGATTTGTTGATCTTGGGACATGTATTGAACTCTCAACACATACCATGCCCGAGTTTTCGCTGGATGCAAAACCTTCCGGCTGTTCCATATAGATTTCTTCATCAAGAAATCCATTTAGAAAAGCCGTTTTGACATCCATTTGCCAAATCTCGTAGTCATGATACGCAGCTATAGAAAGCAAAATCCGAATAGACTTAAGCATTGCAACCGGTGAAAAAGTTTCATCGTAGTCGACACCAGGTCGCTGCGTGTAACCTTTTGCTACCAGTCGGGCCTTGTAAGTTTCAACCTTACCGTCAGGCCCTCGCTTCCTCTTGTAAACCCATTTACAGCTGATAGGAACAATTCCCTCTAGAAGCGGAACCAAGTCCCAAACTTGATTCTCATGCATTGAGTCTATCTCGGATTTCATGGCACTTTGCCATTTCACGGAGTCGATGTCCAACATCGATTCTCTATAAGTAGAAGGATCTGTCTCTTCTATTAAGAGAACATCCAGACTCTTTTCTTGTATCAAATACAAGCGTTCAGGAGGTCTGGATACCCTTTCTGACCTACGGAGTGTATGTGTTGAAGGTTCTTCATCTACTTGAACTTCAGGTTCCTCCGTTGGTTCGTTGTTTTCAGGTTGTACTTCATCAAGCACAACATGTCTATGATCACCACCTTCTGACAAAAATTCTACTTCTAGAAATTTTGCGAAGCGAGCTACGAATACATTTCGATGCTCGGTATCATAGACAGATATCCCCTCGTATTCGGAGGATATCCAACAAACCTAAACTTTTGCCCTCGAGGCGAAAGCTTACTTTACTGAGTCACCCTGACATAGGCAGGACAACCCCAAACCTTAATATAATTAAGATTTGGTCTCCTACCAAACCATATCTCATACGGTGTCGTAGGAACAGCCTTTGAAGAAATCTTATTCAAAAGATGTGCGGCGGTTAAGAGAGAGTAGCCCCATAAATAATAGGGCAAATCTGTGAAACTCAATATTGATCGGACCATATCCAATAAAGTCCGATTTCTCCTCTCAGATACTCCATTATGTTGTGAGGTACCTGGAGTAGTGTATTGAGCGAGAATCCATTCTCTTTCATATAATCCATGAACTCACCACTCATATATTCGCCACCTCGATCAGATCGAAGGCATTTAATATATTTACCAGTTTTTTTTTTCTACTTCATTTCGGAATTCTTTGAACTTTTCAAAGGTTTCCGATTTATGTTGCATCAAATAGACATAACCGTACCGTGATAAATCATCGGTAAAGGTAACGAAGTATGAATAACCACTGTGAGCAGTTTGATTTAGTGGACCACATACATCAGAATGTACGAGTTCCAGTAAGTTAGTGGCTCGGTGTCCAACACCAGAAAATGGGGCTTTGGTCATTTTACCCTGAATACAGGATTCACAGGTTGGATAGGATTCAATGGTGAGATCTGGTATCAAACCATTCCTAACCATTTGATTAAGGCGTTTAGCCCCAATGTGACCTAGCCACATATGCCATAGTTCAGTATTATTAACTTCAGGTAATCTACGTTTATTAATTCCAGAACTTAATATATCTTTTGATGTTTGCAGTGTATAATGACCATGCTTATTTGGACAACAAAGGATCTGAATATTATTCTTATCATATAAATACAAAGAACTATTCTTAATATTAATACAAAAGCCTTATGTATCTAATATAAAAAGGGATATAATATTAGCCACACATCCTGGCACAAAAAAGCATTCATTTAACAAAAGTGTCCCATTCGGCAATGAGATCTCGCATACTCCCACTGCAACTACATCCAGAGAGTCTCCACTCCCGAATCGCAACTGCATCTCTCCAGGCTTCAGCCTCCTACTTTCCTTCAGCACCTGCAACGTATTGCAAATGTGAATGGGACAAGCAGAATCTAAAATCCAGTTGGATGTGACGGCTTCACAAGCCAAAGATATATCAATAACTGGAAAAATAAAAGTACCTGATGTCGATGCTCTCTCCCTCCTGATTTGAGCAATGTAGTCTGGACAGTTCCTCTTCCAGTGCCCGACTTTGCCGCAGTGGTGGCATTTGTCTTCGGAAGCCCTCTTGGGCTTGGCTATCTTTGCCTGCTGTTGAGGACCAACTGCCTTCTCCTTCTACTTCCCTTTCTTGTTCTTTCCCTTGGACATTCCTTGGGAAGAAGCTGAAAGAGAAGTAGATCTAGGAGGGCGAGTCGGTAATCCCTTCCTAAGGTCCTCCTCTGCCGTGAGCAACATCATATGTAGCTCATGGTAGGTACAGATAGTCCCGTGCATGTTGAAGTACATCAAAAACTGTCGGAATGAAGCTGGTAGTGAACCAAGAATGACACTCCTCCCGAGAATGTCATTCAGGATGAGATTATATTGCCTCAATTGATCGATCAAATCGATCATTTGAAGAACATGTGGGCTAACACTTTGCCCCTCATCCAGACACGCATGGAACAGTTCCATGGCGACTTTGTGAACAATCACTTGTTCTTGGTTCTCGAACGATTATCTCAATCACGTCATCATGCTATAGGAATCAACCATACCATAGTACTGTTGCTTGAGTTTCGGAGAGAGAGAACTGAGGATGTATGATTTAACCCTTAAATCATCATCCTTCCAAGTTTCAAAAACTCGGCGTTCCTCCTCCGAAGCATCCTCACCCACTGCAAGGGGCAATGGACCCTCAAGTACATATCCCAACTTTTCGGAGTCGAGGACAATCCTCAAGTCCATTTCCCAGTCTGTAAAGTTCTCAGCGCCTTTCAGTTTGTTCGCATCAAGCATACGCGCAAACTGGTTTGTGGATTGACCCGCCATCGCAAATCTATCATATAGATCATGAAAAACGGTTAGCAGAAATAAAACAGTTTCATATAATATCATAAGCATAAACTAGATCATGGATTTTTAATCTAATATGCCCCTCCCACTAAAACATGCAATACTGTAATCCCAAAACAGAATACAAATATTTAATAATTAATTAAATACTAATAGTGAAAAGTGGACCCCGTGAATATATTTCAGCTCACAGCAGAGGCACGATCTCGCCTACGTATATTCATCAGATAGACAACTCATTTGTCAATCACTCAATAGTGACTCCTAAGTTTCCAATCCTAGTCGTTTCTCGTTGTCGCTGCGAAGGCAGGCCCACAAGGAGACGTACCAAGGTTAAACTCGTCAATGATAAACTCAAGTTACTCACGTAATCCTAACAGTTACGTAATCCTAACAGCTAGGGCACGTTCAGAATGCCGCTTTCGCTTGAATTTATCTAGTATCTGATATACATCCGGTATGAATAAATCTCTATCGGCTACACCCTCACATCTGAGGCACGGTCTCGGATATAGTCACGGAGAAGTATTCATAAACCGTATTGACAAGACGGACCATATAACATGCATCAAATACACAATTACATTAAAACCTTATTAATTAGGGATTTTTCTGTTAAGTGTCATACACCCTAAATCTAACCGATTCAGTTTCTAATAAGCATGCATAAAGTCAAGAAAAGATGATTTAAATAAAGCCAATCATTTTAAACGGCCTAGAATCAGACTCGCTCTGATACCATTTTGAAGGGTTTTTATTAGGGGGTGAATCCGGTAACGCAGCGGAAGCGGTTAACATTCCAATAATCAAATTATGAAAACAAAATTCAAATGAATCGTATTCAAGTGAATTTACCAAATTACCCTCGTATTGGTACTTTGTCCATTTTGGTCCGAAATTGATCAAATCAATTTTGAATGATTCTAAACCATTTCTAGGATGAACTTAGAATGCTTGAATCATCAAAACACCAAAAGAACCAAAATTCCCAAAAATCTTCATCAAGGCCGAGAGCACCATTAGGGGGCATTTTGTGCCTTTTGTGATTTCATACATCAAAACACATCAAGATGCAATCCAATGAACATGAAACTTTATATGCATCTTATATACATCCAATTACAAAACATAAATGAAAAGCCCCAAATTTGGAATTAGTTATAAACCCTAATTTCTCAATTTCCACAAATTGGACAAATTATACTAAATACACCAAATCAATTACTTCAATCATCTTTCTTACATACAATCCAAGTCTCAACCCAATGAAACAACTCAAGATCAAATCTAGGTCATCTTAGAGTGGATCAACAACTCTAGATTAGCAACATGTTTTCATAAACCTTAAAAGAATGTTTATTACTACAATAGTTATACACTTCCTTCATTACACATGCTTCAAACTTCATCAAAATTTCCATCAACAAAAACCACAAGGAACAAAGAAAGAAATATCCTAAGAATACAATATATTGAAGCCTAGAACATAAGGAACAAATTCCTTACTAATAGCAAGTTTGAAAAACTTACTAAATTTCCAAGCCTTTTGATTTTTCCTTTTTTTTCCTCAAAGGTTCCTTTAGCTTCTTCAATGGAGATTTATGTTTTGTGAAGTGTATTAGGTTAACCAAATGAAAACAATATATACTTGTCCAAAAAAATAGCCTTGGCCAAATTCAATGTCCATGTATATACCAAATTTTTCATTTCAATTTCATTTCATTATCATTTAATCAACTTGACAAATATCTAAAACACCTTTATGGATATTTATTTATGTCAACAAAGGCAACTTTAATCATTTCAAAACAAATATCTAAAGTTAAGATATTTATATTTTAATTATATTAATCATTTAACAATTAAATAAATAATTAATTAATTAAATACAAATATCTCAAATATATGTATTATATTTACATTAAATATCAAATACATATATTCATTTATGATATTAGTCAAATATCTCAATTTGACATTTAATTAATGTGTATTTAAAATAGTCAAGTATTAAATGTAAATACACAATAATCTAGTAAATAATTATCGGGTCCCTACACATTTATTTTACGTTTAACCTTTAAACGACTTTATAAACAATCAATATTGTTTATTAATGTTGCTCTAGTGCTCTACGAGTTTATTTCATTATTGAGACTTTCTAGATTCAGGCGTATCCGTCACGAAATCCAATTTCGTGTCCATAATTTATCCACCCATAAATCATGACGATCAAGGATAATCTGGCTGAATCATACAGGTCGAGGTCATGGAAAATGTGTAATTCCTCCGTCACAGGTATCCGGATTTATCCCAGAGATATAGATGTAAACGTCAAAACTCTATGGGGATTATCCAGTCGACTATTCTATTAGCAATCTCACAAGAATGTTTAGAACTAGCATCTAAACTTTACCACGAGCCCATGGTTTTATCTGATTGCTAATTGTATGGACTACCTATGCTCTGTTACACAGAACTGACGGATCCTATCTTGACACACATAGGACACACTGAGGATCTATCAACACCCAACGAACAGGCGGAGGTCTGATCTAAATAGATCGGTGACGTGACTGCCATCTAAGTGTAGAAGATGTCTCATATGCCCACAATGGCATCCCAAGTCTAAGAATCACAAGTGCTACTCAACCCAAGAAGACTCTTATTGACGTTGGTGTACCATCCATTAATAATCTTCGGTGAGTCGTTCAGTGTTTATCTGCTATAAACACCTACAGGTCTATACCAGTCTCCAAGACTTATGGTTCATTCAGAAACCATTGGAATCATATATTCCAGTATACGACTTGTACCGATCTCAACGGGTTTACTATACTGACCAAGCAGTGTAAACCTTGACCAGGAACTGTCTGACAATGACAACGTCATGATACTTGTCAATGTCCGTTGCGACGCTTTTGCAACTGTATCATGACTAATCATTATAGGGTCATTACATCTTTACCATATTTTGAGATTCATTATATTAAAGAAACTGCATATATTATTCATAATAATAATGTTTTACAGAAGTATTTACAAGGAAATACAACCGGGAATTGGCGCTGTGAGCACAAACCCCAACAGTTGATTATTTGAGGAAGTGACATGGGCATGTTGAGTTTGTTTTAAATGAGGTTTCAAACATGAATCCAAATCGAAATTTCTTTGGGGTTGCAAGTGGAGTTAAGAATGCGAGTAGTAATAGAGAGACTGAGAGGGGAAAAATATTGAAAAAAATCATTTGTTGGCTTTATTGTCTTTTGCTCACATTAACCATTCATTTCCATGTGATTTTATTCTGCTCCAGGATTTTCGTCACATCGATCTTGTCATTTTTATCTATGATCCGGGTTTGGATTCGAGATCGAATCCTTTTTAATAGAGGGAGAATTATGTTATCTAAAATGAGCTCTGTTTGTTTGGGCAAGTTATCTTGAAGTTGTAGCTGATTGCATGGCTTGGTCAGATTGATGTATTTGGGCCTTTTTGGAGGATTTGGAAGTTCCTTGGGTTCTCAAGTTTGTTCCATGTATGAGACTTTATATGAAGGATTTATTATGTCTAAGTGGATAGTGATTTTGAGAGTTCGATGTTGATAGCAGGTTGTGGTAAGTTTTGCAATTGGGAAGTATATTGACCAAGTAGTGTGTGACGTGGTTCCTATGTGTCATACACATATTTTATTACGTAAGCCTTGGTATAAATTCAATAAAGTAGTTTATTATATGGATATTAATATGTATAAATTTTGGTATGGTGGAAAAATTATCAAGCATGCTCCTTTAACCCAAAAGAGGTCTATAAAGAAGAGTTGTACATGCCGAGGAGTGAAGAAGAGTGGGCTAAAAGGAAAAATGAGATTGCTAAGTTTAGAATGTTACTTGGAGAGCTTCCAAAATTGATAGAGAAAAAGACATTAACAAAATATGAAGTCAAAAAGGATATGAGTGTAGCCTTGAGAAATGAAATGAAACATGTTGATGTTTTTATTAGTAAGCATGAGGTGGTTGATGATGTTGATGGCAGTGATGATATTGATGTGAGTAATAACATTAGTGATGCCGATTTAGTTGTTCATGATGATAATATGGTGCTTGA
The DNA here is from genome assembly GCA_019454045.1 of Zanthoxylum bungeanum. NCBI lineage: Eukaryota > Viridiplantae > Streptophyta > Magnoliopsida > Sapindales > Rutaceae > Zanthoxylum > Zanthoxylum bungeanum. The sequence goes on along the minus strand of SKCR01019427.1, from coordinate 56,426 downwards.
AGTTACTGTTAATGGTGAATATAATATGGAGAAATATGATTTTGGTTCTGAGGCCTTGTGTTATGAGTTGCAAAAAGCTCATGTGGCCGAATATGTAGAGTTGATCAGATCATGGATGAGTGTATTGATTGTTTGAGGAAACGACATGGGCATGTTGAGTTTATTTTAAATGAGGTTTCAAACATGAATCCAGATGGGAATAACTTTAGGGTTGCAAGTGGAGTTAAGAATGCGAGTAGCAATAGGGAGACTGAGAGGGGGAAAATATTTTTTAAAAAGTCATAAATAAGCTTTATTGACTTTTGTTCACCTTAACCATTCTTTTCCATGTGATTTTAATTTTTCTAGAATTATTGTCACATTGATCTTATCATTTTTATCTATGATCCAGGTTCGGATTCAAGGTCAAATCCTTTTCAAGAGAGGGAGAATGATGTGATCGAGAATTAGCTCTATTTGTTGGGGCAAGTTAACTTGAAGTTGTAGCTGATTGTATGGCTTGGTCAGATTGGTGTATTTGGGCCTTTTGGTGGATTTGGAAGATTCCTTGGGTTTTCAAGTTTGGTCCATACGTGAGACTTTATATGAAGGATTTATTATGTCTAAGGCAAGAATGGAATGGATTTTGGACGTAAATGGGTTGCCTTGATTAATTTCGGGCTTAATTTCAAATGATGCATTAGCAGTGGCGGGATTCGAGCAGTCTTCATATTTTAGACGTAACGTTCTCATCCGATATACGATTTTAGTGCTTCAAGTTGCATTGGAAAGAGGACTCATGGATCTACAACTTTGTAGTTTACATCAAAGTCCAATTCATAAGCCTAAGTTGTCACAATAAAGAAGCAAGGTATCCATATAGCTTTTATGTTTCATATTTTAAGGTTATGTGATGTTTAAGTGTTGGGCTGAATTTTAATTAAATTAGAAAGCCCATACACGAAATTTTAAAGTATTTTATATGTTATTGGGTTTATTTTACTAAGGTTGTATTATATTTGGGTAGGATTAGGGTTAGCCATCTATTTAAAGGGGCATTATTCATTGTAAATAATAATTAATTAAGAATATAATTTTTCAAAACAAAGTGACTTGTGTCATCATGAGGGAGTTGATTCTTCCTTGGTTATATAGAAAAAAAAAATCTTATCAACGTGTGGCAAGTGTTGTAGCGTTGTATCATTATTCAAGATTCTCCAAAGAAATAAAGAAAAGTTCTTAAAGGCAAGGTTCCTTAAGGGTTGGACTTGATCTTGGATGGATTTTGTTCTTACAAAAAAATATGATTCGTAGTTCTTGGGGCTTAGAACACGTGGTGGGGTTTGCTTGACTTGTTCCAAGCAGGTTCGTATTATTTGGTCTCAGGAGCTCAAGGTTCCAAGGTTAAGATTTTCTCTATCTTTATCGTTTTATGTAGTCTTCATATTCTTTTTTTATTATTATTTTTTCCTTTATGTTTATCAAGTTTATGAGTGAATCTTGGATGTTATTATAATATTCTTACATGGTAATAACATATAGGATTCAATTCTTGGATTTTTGAGTCAATTAGGGTCGAATTTTTCTGTAATTTTCGGATCAGTTAGGTCATAATTTTTCAGCCCCGCACAGATTTTAAAACGGCTGTAATTTTTTATCTAGAAAGAGTTACGATACCCATGATATATCGATTTATACGTACTTGAGGAGAGGAATTCATTAATGGTTGGCCGCACTCTGTTTATATTTCGAGTCTTAAAATCTCTTGTAAACAATAGTTACGAATTCTATCCAATTTCAATTCAGTTTGTGTTCTTATTTTACTTTTGGTGTTTTTCTAGTCAGTTTCTTTGTGTTTGTTTTCATATTTTCTTAGTGATTATTTGAGTCTTTAATGATTATTAGTGTCTTTCAAGTAAGGGGTTGATTTATATACATAATCTGATTGACAAAAGGTTATTTATCTTTCGCACGAAATGCCTTATCAATAATAAAGTATGTAATATGATTATTAATAGAGGGAATCAAATAAATTTAGCGAGCACTACCCTTGTGGAAAAATTGGGATTACCATCGATACCTCTTGATAGACCTTACAAGTGGATGTGTGATTTTGGAGAGTTCGAGGTTGATAAGCAGGTTGTGGTAAGTTTTGCAATTGGGAAGTATGTTGACCAAGTAGTGTGTGACGCGGTTCCTATGTGTCATACACATGTTTTATTGGGTAAGCCATGGTATAAATTCAATAAAGTAGTTTATGATATGGATATGTATATGTATAAATTTTGGTATGGTGGAAAAATTATCAAGCTTGCTCATTTAACACCACAAGAGGTCTATAAGGAAAAGTTGTACATACAGATGAGTGAAGAAGAGTGGGCTAAAAGGAAAAGTGAGATTCCTGAGTTTAGAATGTTACTATGTGAGCTTCCAGAATTGATAGAGAAAAAGACATTAGCAAAATATGAAGTCAATAAGGATATGAGTGTAACCTTCAGTAATGAAATGAAACATGTTGACGTTTTTATGAATAAGCATGAGACGATGGATGATGTTGATGACAATGATGATATTGATGTGAGCAATAACATTAGTGATGCCGATTTGGTTGTTCATGAAGACAATATGGTGCTTGAAGTTACTGTTAAGGGTGAATATAATATGGAGTAATCTGATTTTAGTTGTGAGGCCTTCAGTTATGAGGTGCAAAAAGTGCATGTGGCTGAATATGTAGAGTGTGATTAGATCATGGATGAGTATGTTGATTATTTGTGGAAGCGACATGGGCATGTTGAGTTTGTTTTAAATGAGGTTTCAAATGTGAATCCAAATAGAAATTTCTTTGGGGTTGTAAGTGTAGTTAAGAATGGGAGTAGCAATAGAGAGACTGAGAGGGGAAAAATATTGAAAAAAGTCATTCAATGGCTTTATTGACTTTTGCTCACATTAACCATTCATTTTCATGTGATTTTATTTTGCTCCAGGATTTTCCTCACATCGTTCTTGTCATTTTTATCTATGTGTAGGACACAGATATTGACGACGTTGTTCTAGGCTCGCGGCCTAGTTGGGAGTACGAAATAACCCGCATGGAACTAAACTGGAGAAATAACATTGAGTCGCCACCCAGTGTGAACCGGGAAAATGTGATTTAGGGCCGCACTCACCCCTCATAAGGGAAGACCTCAAACCGTTGGGTTCGGAATGGTCCCTTATTTATGTCACTTGTAATGATATGATTTGTGCAATAAACTAACCAAATCTACTCAACATATATGCTCAAAGGTAACTTAGAACTAGTTCGCATTCATCAAAATAAATCCTATGACTAAGTTCGCATGCTTTAAAAATAAGTCATTATAATGGCAAACATATAGTACAACGAGCATGTTGAATCATCCAACGCAAAGAACAAATAGATAATTACTTCAACATAAGCGTAAACTAAACTACTTGTGCAAAATTAAATAACTAAATCATGCATAACAATAAACAACATAATCATGCTTAAAAATAAACTATATATTAAAATAAATCATGCTTTAATAATAAATAATGTACTAGCAACCTAATTATGCTCAAATACATGGTTGGATGAAACGAAATACGTGTGTCTCTCAAGTGGTACGTGGCGTTGTATCCCGAGTGCAGCCATACTACCGTCCATTCGGATTCGGCTACGGAATTTACGTCCGAGTTTCCATTCGATATACCACCAAAGAAAACATGCATTCCGTTCACCCGGAATTCACATCATGCCTCAATAAATGACTCTCATGCGATAATATATTAAAATAAATAAAAGAAACAAAGGATAATAAATAAAGAAGGTGTCCTCAGGTCTAACCTCTTTTGTCGTCTCTCGAAAGCGCGTTACACGACCGCCAGAATGGTTGATATTCCGTAACTTTTTTGGTTCACTATTCCAACATTTTTTCTCACTGTTTCGCTGTTTGGGCTGCTGTTTTCACTCCGTTTCCCTGCTTTTTGTGTTGTATTTTTTTGTCACTGTTTTAAGGTAATTAAGGGACTGTTTTGGTGGGCTTTTTGGGGTATTGGGCTGCGGTTTTGGAAGGGTTTAAAGGGTAGTTTTTCGTCACTGTTTTGAGCAGTTTCTGGACTGTTTTTTAGTCTGATTTTCATGGAAAAACTGGATGATTTAGGGCAGAATAGGCGTGCAGTTTAGGCAGTGTTATACGGCTATTTTCGACAGAAAATTGGATGGTTTGTGCGGCAGTTTTGGGGTATGGTTTGCGTGTATTTTAGGCATTGAAGGGTAGTGATTGTGCGGTGATTTATGAGTGATTTACTGGCTGTGTTGCTTGGCAGTTTTTTGGCGTTGTGAGGATTGATTTGTGTGTGAAGGTCAGGCTTTTCGAAGGGTATGTAAACATGAATGAAGGGGGCTACTTGGATAGTTTGTGTTGAAGGTTGATTAGGCATGAAGCGTTTGAGAGGCAGGTGGCTTGTTGTAACGTGATCAGGGGGGTTATGGCACGCTGGCTGAGTGAAGGGTTAGGGTGAAGTGAATTGGCTGAGCGGCTGTGAGTGGTGTACAGGCGTGAGTGGCTGTGAGTGGAGGGCTTATGGTGCGGCAGTTTTAGGGCTTCTTGGATATGCGGCAATGGGCAGTTGATGCGGCAAGGCAAGGGCCTCTTTTTTTCTTGTGTTAATTATGCGTGAATGAGCTAGCCTTAGATGTGTGGTGAATGGTTCTTTTTATAGGCAAAGGGATGTGGGTTTTCCTTGTTTGGGAAGGAGAAAGATTTGTGCATTAATGAGAGATATTTTTAATTATTATGTGATAAGGAAAATCTCTGAATTAGGGAAGTGATTTAATTTAATTTGATTTATTCTTTTTTAGTTAAGGATATGATTTGGTTTAATTAGGCAAGGGATTTATGGGGAAGGGGATTTGGCTTTATTTATGCATGTGTTAAATGTGTGTTTTGTTAATTAGAAAGGTGTTGGGCGTGTGGCTTGCTCTTCGGCGTGTGGGCTTGGTCCATTTGGTGGGCTTGGTGTCTGGCTTAATGGGGTGTGGGCTTGGTGTGTGTCTTGCGGGGTTTTGGGCTAAGGATGTGTTTTGAAACGGAGGTCTAACAAATGACCCGAAACTAATCCATCAAATTAAATCCAACAATGTGTCAATTCTTGACTATTTCCTTCCGACGTCCGTTTACAGCGGCTTCCACAATCTAAAGAGGTAATGTCTCCATACGAGACTCATCATCGGGACTTACATGCAAAAATATAGTGCCTACACTATGATCCGGGTTTGGATTCGAGATCGAATCCTTTGTAATAGAGGGAGAATTATGTTATCTAGAATGAGCTCTGTTTGTTTGGGCAAGTTATCATAAAGTTGTAGCTGATTGCATGGCTTGGTCAGATTGATGTATTTGGGCCTTTTTGGTGGATTTGGAAGTTCCTTGGGTTCTCGAGTTCGTTCCATGTATGAGACTTTATATGAAGGCTTTAGTATGCTTAAGGCAAGAATTGAATGGGTTTTGGACGTGAATGGGCTGCCTTGATTGATTTCGGGCTTAATTCTGAATGGTGCATTAGTAGTGGCGGGATTTGTGCATTCTTCATATTTTGGACATAACTTTCTCATCTGATGTCTAATATTTATGATTCAGGTTGGATTAGAAAGAGGTATCATGGATCTACAACTTTATAGTTTATAGTAAAGTCCAATTCAGAAGCCTTCGTGGTCATAATAAAAAAGCAAATTATCCATACAGCTTTTATGTTTCATATTTTAAAGATTATTTGATATTTAAGTGTTGGGGTGAACTTTAATTAAATTAGAAAGCCTATGCATGAAATTTTAAAGTATTTTATGTGTTATTGGGTTTATTTTATTAGAGTTTTATTATATTTGGGTAGAATTATGGTTAGCTACCTATTTAAAGGGGCATTATTCATTGTAATTGATAATTAATTAAGAATATTTTTTTCAAGATAAAGTGACTTGTGTCATCTTGAGGGAGTGGATTCTTTCTTGGTTCTACAGAACAAAAGCTTATCAATGTTTGGCAAGCGTTGTGGCACTATATCACTATTCAAGATTCTCGAAAGAAATAAAGAAAAGTTATTAAGGGCAAGGTTCCTTAAGGGTTGGACTTGATCTTGGAAGTATTTTGTTCTTACAAAAATAAGATTCGTGGTTCTTTGGGCATAGAACACGTGGAGGGTTTTACTTGGCTTGTTCCAGGCAGGTGCTTATTAATTATAGTAGAAGACATCAGCATGATATCATACTATGATGTCGCTCTTATGTCGTGTTGACGTCATTGCATGACGTTGATGTCGTGTTGAAATCATGCATGAACCAACAAAAGTATCTACTACTGCTGGTATATGAAAAACACAATGCAGCTCTTCAAAGAACAGTATCGTGCTCTAATTTTTTTATTTAATTGAAATTAAATTAAATTTCAATTAATCTCAAATTATTCATGTCTCATAAATTTAAACATAATCACTACAATTTGCATAAAATTCATATAAAAAACATGCATATTAATTTTGGCTCTTATATAACTATTGGAAATTTAGCATACAATATATGGTAGAAATTTAAAATTCGTAAATTTTAAAATTAAATTTCCAATCTTAGAACATAATAATTTACATGCTTCAAGATACTATTTATATTAGCAACCATAAATAAAGAAGTTGCATTAAGCCTTTAAAGCCAACGGATCCTCGACTTGCTCCTCGTATCGTCTTTAGGGCCACCCAAATGTTTGGACTCCAACGGTATCCACACAAAGTAGAGAATTAAGGATTTTGAATTTCTCAAATCTAAGATTATGCAGGTGTCTTTTCTTTAGTACTAGCTTAATAAAAGAAACTTTTGAGGATTTTTGGGAAACTTTTTCCACAAGTAGAATTTAAGTTTTATTAAATAAAAGCAAAATCACCTAACCCACAAAACAACCTTCACTTATTTTGCAAAGTTTCTCACGTCAATGGCTAGCATAATAAAGGTATTTATAGATTTTAGAATTGAGTTGTTTTGATCCCAATCAAATTAGGATTGTTAGGATATAGATATGGTTTAATCCTATCAAAATAAGAATCATAACCCATCCTAAATAAAATAAATATTTTCCTTTTTATTTAATTAATTTAAAATTTATCAATCCTAATCAAATTAGGATATTATAAATCTGAATTATAATTTAATACAAACACTTTGCTTAATTATATTTCTGCTCTTATACTTTTAGAAATTATAAAACGACCTCTATACTTTTAGAAAATATGAAATAACCCTTAACTTACATATTTTTATTTTGGCCCACAATTTCAAGAACTCCATGATTTCTGAAATTATGAATTTGCTCCTAAGTTTAAGAACTGAACATTGAAGTCATAAAACTTAAATTTAAATAATGTGTCATTAACTCCTCAATACTTTAAAGTGTGCAACCCATTAGGTTCTTTCTTATACTAGCAATGAAAATAGTTATAGATTTCATACGTCTAGATAAATTAATTTAATTAATTTATCCTCAATTAACTCATTAATTAAGAAACTAATTTACATAGATCAATGGTGGCATCGAGCAATGTATCATGACCCACAATTAAGAAAGAATACTAGTTTAGTTAAACATATATATATACAATTACCATATGATTCGATCCTTTCATCTCATACATATCACGCTAATAATTATAGAGCATGGAAAATGTCTACTCTATTAAATCATAACTATTAGAAACATTGACTGAAGTTGATAATACACACACACACACACATACATATATATATATATATATATATATATATAGTTTCTGAAACTCTTTTAAGAACTTGTCATAAACATGGACTTATATTATCATTTATGTCAAATTACGCCTCTTGGGATATCAATCTATATTATCCATAACGATAAATCTCTTATAAATCCCTCGTAACCTTTATATATTTTTCATATTGTCCAATCATAACCATATGCTCAAGCTCGCTATGGACTTTAGAGGTGTAATGATCCACATACAAGGTACCATGGAGACCTTAAGTTTAAGGATTATTCATAATATCGTAACAAAGAGAAATCCCATATATATTTGGATAACACTCCATATGGGTACTCAAGTGGGTCAGTTCGATATACTTGTTCTCCAACAAGCATCCATATGTTAGACTAAGTGAACACCTTAACTAGTAGCTTATGGGATCATCTACCTTCCTTCGCCAGGAAAACATAAATAACATATGCGATTTAAACTGAATTTATCAATATCCTAGTGTTGACATTCTTACGAGCTGGAACATTTAAGAATGACAAGATCTCATAAATTAAACTTAATTTAATTCATTTAATCGTCATTCTAAGGATTTTATTTTACAAGTAGTCAAAATTATTTATCGATAATACTTATAAATATGCTATCAATTTTATTTATCAATATAATAAAATAAAATTATATATGTCCTTATTAGATCTAGGGCATATAACCAACATATTCTCCCTCTGTAAATTTTTCCTTCCACTTTTTAAACTTCTAATGAAAATTTTACTCTTTCTACCTCGGTCGACTCTACTTTCTAAAATCTTGATTTTCTGTATTCTCTAGCAAAGTAACATTTTGGAGGGGAGTATGCTTACTAGTTACTGATTTTCTACCAATGAAAGTACTGTCATTCTGGACTTTATTTCGACGTTGGTATTGAGAAGTTGGTGTTTCTAAACTGGACTTTGGAACTCTTGAATTTTCTAATTTGCTTTTGTGTACTTTTTATCTATTCCATAGAGTATCTCTATGAATCAAATTCACCACACTCCTTATAGTAATGCCGCAATAGCTTATTTTGAAAAACAATTATCCATATTTTTCATAGAGGATCGAAATTTTATGTTGTGATTCTTTGATTACTGAAGGTGCTTAATGAGGAAAAATGAATTCTATTACAACAAGAACATAATTTACAAGTGTTTAAATTCTACGAAAATCTCACTCTTTACATTCTTTAAGTTTTCTTTACATGAAGCTTAATTGTTGGGATGCTTAAAACTTACAAATGAGCTCTGTATTTATAGTAAAACTTAGGCTCATAATTTCAACAAGTGAATAGTAATCCTCCGAAAGTAGTTTTGGAAGCTTGTCCATTTTTCAAAATCCACTTAAGATATCTTGGAGGCTTGCATGAAGGTCTTTGGCAACCATTAATGTAGCTGGATTCATCAATCCTCCAGCTCCATCTATATTTGGAAAGGTTTTCATCTCACAGCTCTTCCGACTATGTCTCTGCATAGCTTTAACTTGTCCTGAGTAACTACCTTTGTTAAAATATCGGTGGATTCTCATCTGTGTGGATCTTTACTAGTCTCAATAGTTATTGATCTAGCACATCGTGTATAAAATAATACAGAATATCGATGTGCTTCATTCGGGAATGATATATTGAATTCTTGCTCAAGTCCATAGTACTCTGACTATCAAAATTTATCTTGTATTGTGTCTCCTTGATCCCTAATTTTTAGAGAAAATACTTTAACCATAATATTTATTTTCTTGCTTTCACTGTTGTAATATACTCGGCTTTTGTTGTGGATAATGCAATACACTTCTATAATCTTAAGTGTCATAATACAGCTCCCTTTGTAAAAGTGTAGAGAAAACCTGATGAAGATTTTCAACCATCAAGATCTCCTGTAATATCTGAGCCTTCCAAAATTGGATCAGCTTCTCCGTAGCACAGACATAACTTTGATGTACCCTTAAGGTACTTGAGAATCCATTTGACAGCTTCCCAGTGTTTTTTTCCTGCGTTAGAGAGAAAACAGCTCACTACACCCACTACATAAGCAATATCTAGCCTGGTACATATCATAACATATAATAGGCTTCCAACTGCTGAAGAATATGGCTTTGATGACATATCATCTATCTCTTTCTTAGATAAAGGGCACAAACTCTTGCTCAGTTTGAAGTGCGCTAGTGGAATGCTGACATGTTTAGCATTCTATATATTGAATCTCCTGATCACCCGTTCAATATAATTCTCCTAAGAAAGCCATAACTTTTTGTTCTATATGTCTCGAACTATTAGCATTCTCAAAATCTGCTGATTTGGTCTAAAGTCTTTCATGTTGAAAGACTTAGAGAGTTCATTCTTCGGATAGCTGATCTTCGCTGCATCTTATCAACGATCAACATGTCATCTACATATAATATAAGAGAAATAAAATTTACCTCCGGAAATCTATGAATGTAAACACACTAGACTATTATAGTTATTTTGTAGCCTTGACTCATCATGAATGAGTAAAACTTCTTGTAACACTTCTTTTGTTAGTGTTCCTAGAACATGCCAAGGATCTATTAAGCAAGATTATGTGTGAATAAGATCATTAAAAAGTGCGGAAAGAATTACAATGATCGGATTTGAATTTAAAAATTTTGTTTTGTGTTCTTAAGCTCCAAGATTTAAGTGATGATTCCAACCCTTGAGTTAGTTTCCATATCACCTTAGAAGACTCCTTGAAGTGCTAGCTTGTTTGATCTTGCAAAAAATTCAAAGAGAGAAGAAGAAGAAGCATTCACGCCAATATTAGGGTTTTGTTTTGTGTTTTTGCCTTGTATTATGTTGGAAGAGAGAAAAACATTTGGTTTTGTTAAAGGGTTTTACCATTTTCACCCAAAACCAAGTGGTTGGGGTTTTGGTTTCACCTAAACCAAAACCAAGTGGTTGGAAAGTGAATGGTTTTGGCATAAATGCCAACCACTCTCCCAACTACCACTTCACACATGTGTGAAGTGGGCCCCACTGTAAGTGTTCCTAGAACATGCCAAGATCAACTAAAAGTGATTTGTGTGTGAATTACCAAGAGAGTTGCGGAAAATACTCACATTGATCGGAAGGGTTTCAAGACTTTTTATGCTTTTCCATGGAAGCTTCAAGCTTTGAATGAACTTTTAAGCCCTTGGGTGAGTTTCCCTATCACCTTGATCCACTTCTTTAAGTGCTAGCTTGGAACAAAAATGAAAGAAAAAATTTCCATCATAGAAGCTTGAAGTTTCGGCTAAGCATGAGAGAGGAAGAGAGATTAGTTTTTTTTCATTTTACTTTTCTAAAAACTAATACAAAAGTCAACAACAAATGTGTGTATATCTTTTCAAAAAGAAAAAACAAAAACAAAGTGTGTTGGAGAAGCTTTCTTTAAAAGCTCTCAACCATTTCCATCATGAATAGTGACTGGATGTCAATCACAAAATGTGACTTGACTTCCATCACTAAAGTGACTTGCGACTTGGCTTATGGGCCCCACTTTAATTAAAAATCCGAGTGGGCCCGCAAACATATTTCGGGCTCGGGTTCGTTAATTCCGAATTAACGAATTTTCCGTTGCGACGTAATTAAATCAAATTTAATTAAATAATTATGCCTAGTAAAATTATTATTCACATCGCTCGTAAATTAATTCTAAATTAATTCGTTTGCCTAAATTAAAATCTAATTTTAATTCTGCGTCGAAATCTAATTTCGTTTAATATATCGAATATATTATTTTATCGATTAATTCCAAATTAATCGTTCTCTCTCTTCTCAACGAATTTAATCCCAGATAAATTCTTGTCACAATTAATCACAGATTAATTCTCTCTTTTGATAATTAATTCCCCGATTAATTAATGTCGTAATTAATCCCATATTAATTTTCTCTTTCGTAATTAATCCTAGATTAATTTTCTGTTCGAGTCAAATCTCAACGGTGAATCTTCGAGAAGCGACCCAAGAGATCCCTGGATATGTTGGCAGTAAATACGATTATCGGACTATCCGAATACGTGCATACCCAGTATCACGTTCTCACCGATTTACAAGACACAGTTGGCTTCTAACAAAGCATTGTGCCTACCCAATTCTCCAGAAATATTTTGCGAACGAATATGTAATCTTTGTCAAGCGTAGTGTACGTAGTATTGCGTATTACGATCTAGTATCGAATGTCACATGCTAGGCCTGGGGCTGGAATTATGACTGTCCCGTACGAAGCATATATCGGATCTCTGGTAACTAGTCTCCATAATCGGATAATCATGACCTTGTCATATTATCCTGATGAATGTAGTACTTAAGAGTACTAGTTCCGTATCTTACGTGATCATTATCTCCAAATGACTGAAGTGACACTTCCGTCTTGACATCACACCCAATACACTACGATTCTCAATATACCCAGAAGAGGCGTACACAGAACCTGTTAAAGCCCCGAACGACCAAAACCAAAGTATATTGATTGTCGCAAGTATTAGCGATGCAAGTCTCAGGTTAAGACCAAATACATCTACCATGATTCGAACTTCCATAGACGCATAGTCATACTACCAATGGAATTTCGAGGGGTCTATCTAGAGCGATCGGTAAATACAACCTCCCATTACACTTGCATGAGTATCCAATACCCAAATATATGAGAACTATGATGTTATGCTCCATAACATGCACAAGTGCAATACTAGTCTATTTCGCATTATCGATGTCCAATCTCGATAATACTACGACTAGCGATATTTTAATGATTAAAACTTAATGGATTAATACTGTCTCATATCTTATTAATCCGGAACTAATCATATGGGCTTTTATCATTTATATATCCCGGTAATCCAATTATAAATGATAAAAGTGTAATTTACTTTGTCACATAGTTAATTTGTACAACAACACCATGTTCTGTACAAATAGCGATGCTATAGGTCATAATTATCCAACAATCTCCCACTTGGCCTATAGCCAATCACTCAAGTGTCCTACAGTTGAACTATGTACGGATCGCTCAAACTTCTACTGAGAAACAGCTTTCATCAGCGGATTTGCAAGGTTATCATCTGATGCGATTTATTCGATCATCACATCGCCACGATGTATGATCCGACGAATCTGATGAAATAATTGAAGTACATATTTAGATCATTAATGAGACCATTAATTCTTTAGCCTGTACTGTAGCCTAGCTCAACCGCTAACAGAACTATAACTAATCTGATTAGGATTATATAGATCCAAAATGCTTCTTTTGTTGCCTTAATTGCAGCAATGTTCCACTTTTGTTGTTTATTCGGCAACAGTATCTTGCTTGGAAAATTTCCAGCTCACTGTCTCGTTATTCAAACTTATAGTACCCTTATTACGACTTACAGTAGTTATTGTCGGTTTGGAAACTTACAGCGTCAAACCAGTCACCTCAAGTTCTCCTTCTCCATAGTTTAAGAAAGCATCCTTAGTTCGTCTAAGATACTCAAGGATGTTCTTAACATCAATCCAGTGACCATCACATGGATTGGCCTGATTGTGACTCCATATGCTCAAAGCATATGAGACACCAGGTCACGTACATTTCTTTCAATGCACGAGTTCTCGAAGAGTGCCAATAACTTTTAGATCTATCCCAGTAGATCCTTATTCCTAGAATAAAGGTTGTCTCTCCCAAGTAGCCTGCGGAGAATTTTCATGAAAGCCAAGTTTTCACCGTTTTAATATGGGAATGTCATTTCCAAGAAATGACATGTCATCATTTTATAGGACAATCATTGTCAGTGCGCTCCCACTAATCTTCTTGTATACACAAGAATCATTTTCGTTTTGAAATAAATCATATACCATTATGATTACATCAAAACGCTGGTTCCAAGAACGCAATGCTTGCTTCAATCCATAAATGGATCGAATTAACTTGCAAACCTTGTTTGCATATTTTGGTACGATAAAAATGTCAGGATGTTGTAAACATCCTCCAAAAGGTTTCCGTTTAAGGAAAGCGATTTGGACATTCAGCTGCCATATTTCATAAATGAAACATATAGCATTGACAAGCATTATCCAAATGGATTTATTCATGGCAACGGTTAAGAGGTTTCATCGTAATCGACACCATATTGATGACGATACCCTTTTGTACAAGCCTAGTTTTGTACGTTTGTATGTTGCCATCAATGTATTTCTTCCTTGAAGACTCATATAGTACAATTAGGCACAATACCTTTTGGCACATCAACCAGTGTCCAAACTTGGTTGGTATACATGGATCCATTTCAGACTTCATGGCACTTTGCCATAATAGGGAGTCGATACCTTGTATCACTTCCTCATATATAGTTGATTCGTCTTCCTCAATAAGATTGACATCTTTATGAGGTGAGATCAGAAACCCATACCTCCCAGGTTGTTTTCTGACTCTCTCCGACTTAAGCGGTTCTTGTGTATTCGAAGATCATTGGTACAGTTTCATCCTTGATGAACTGTTTGTGTACCATTAAGGAATCGGTGCCTAGAACAGTATTACTCTGATTTTCATCGTGTTTTACTTTCCTCCCACTTACCACTGCATATAGGCATTCCTCTTAGGAAAATCACATGGCAAGCAATAATTACATTGTTCTCTGATGAAAGTACTATACCTTGATTTCCCTAGGATAACCTACAAATTAGGCACTTATCCGATTTGGGTTCTAGTTTGGTATCATCCAAACATATGCCTAACATTCCCAAATCTTCAGGAATGAGAAACCCGGTTTCTTTCCTGTTCATATCTAATATGTAGTCTGTCCAACAGATTTTCATGGAACCTTATTCAAAATAAGTATTGCACTATTTAATGCGTATCCATAGAAGGAAAATGGTAGCTCAGAGCGACTCATCATTAACTTTACCATGTCCAACAAAGTTCGGTTTCTCTGTTCGGACACACCATCAAATTAAGGTGTTCCGAGAGGAGTCCATTATGAAAGAATACTATACTCTTTCAAATAATCAAGAAACTTATTGCTTAAGTATTTTCCACCACGGTCTAACCGTGACGGTTTAATACTTTAGTCGGTCTTTCATTCTACTTCGTGTCGAAACTTTTTGAATTACTCAAAAGTTTCAGATTTATGTTTCAAAAGAAACACATAACCGTAATGCGATGCCACATCCGTAAAGGTTACGAAGTATTCATATCCACCTCTAGCCTAGCTAGACATGGGCCCGCTTATGTCATTATGAATGAGGGCTAACAGATCGGTGGCACTTACACTTTTACCAAGTAAAAGGTATTTTAGGCACTTTGCCTAATAAACTAGATTCGTAGACATCATTTGAGTTAGAATCAAATTCGTCCTAGTACCCACTCTTCGAAAGTGTGGATACACGAATCTTGTTAATGTGTCCCAGCTAACAATGCCACAAATAAATCTCATCTGATTATTCAGTTTGAGCTATTTGTTTGTCATATTATATGTTTGAGATTTGTTTATATTCAAAATATAAATACTGTTATTTACATCTAATGTGCTTATCTTAATATCATTTTTATAAACTAACACACTTAATGTTCTAGAATATAAAAGTATACCCGCAACGAGTTAAACTAGATATAGAGATAATGTTCCTAGTCAAACTAGGTACATCGTAACAGTTTCCTAATTTAAGCACATGCCCAAAGGGCAGTTCCAAAACTTAGGTTCCCACAGCAAAAATATCGACTCTCGGCCCGTTTCTGATTCACAGGTCAATCTCACCTGAAGTCAGTATCCTGCTAATCAGCAGATCCCGCACATCAGTACATATTTATGTACCATATCTAGTATCAAAAATCCAATTTTGAAACCAGTAGTGAACAAGATTATAACAAACATTCTTGAAGTTGGAGCCTTGCCCCGCCTTCACTTCCTTCATGTCTGCCTTGTCCATACGACAGTCACACTTCTGGTGACCCCGTTTGCCACAGTTTAGGTAGACATCTTAGGATATGTCTTTTGTCTTCCTAGAAGACTGTGACGATTTTACCTTTGCCCTTTTCCATACCGCAGAAGCCTCGGCCAAGCCTTGGCCCTCTGGGATGTCGAAGTAAGATGCGCCTTGCGCTTCTTGCCCTTTTGCAAACTCTGGCTTTGTCTCCTTGAGCATAGCCATTAACTCTACAAGAGTTTTTCTATTGCAATTAGTAATTCTAAGATCTAAGTATAGATCTATGAAGATCCTTCAATTTCAATATCATACTATAAGGATCTAATCCTTAATTCTGACTTTGAAATTAAAGAGTCTTTGCGGCAAGCATAACAGATTGAGCACCAAAGTTATCATCACATGAATCTTCCAAAGATCATGTTCTACTATTTGCTCAACTCTGGGATTAGGCCCAAGAGGTTTTTCTATCAAATAAAGTAACTTCTTAGTTCCCAGGACTATCCTGAGGTTCTATTCCCAATTTGAAAATTAAAATCGTTTAAAGATATTTTCACCCAGGATTATGTTCTAAACGTTAATCTTTCAGTTATCTTGATTGCTATAGTCCAACTATCCAATCAACCATTTCGGGTACTATTGAATATAATGATTACTATAGTCTAACTATATAATCAACTATAATTTGATTGGTTAGATTCAAATATATTGATTACTATAATCCAATTATATAATCAACTATAAATTGAAGTAGTTTGAATACAGTCTAACTGTTTAATTTAAAACAACAATTAAATATTAGTCCAACTAATAATATATATATATATATATATATATATATATATATATATATATATATATTATTAATGACGAAAAAATGAAATGAGCGCTTATTGGCAAGTATCTAAATGAAATTACAAATTTAATACTTGCCTCCCACTATTTTTCGGCGAGCCTCTAACCCTCTGTTGAGTACTCGGGAAACCTAATTTCCTAGTGGGCTATGATCCAGTTAAATAACACACAATCTTGACTTTGGCCAACAAATTGTATGATATTTAACTAGGTAGATCTCTAAGATTAATTGGATCTCATCCAATTCCTAGATCCAGTAGGTGGACATCCAAGTTCGAAACATACATCCAATATATGTCAATATATCCAATACATTGTCTAACCTTTTCCTCTAAATCAACTAAGCCTTGGCTTTGGCACAACAAGCTTAATGATTCTAGTCAAGCGTGACCCATTGACTTTGGAAAGCTTCGTAATCGATGACAATGGACAAGAAGTGATCTTGACTTTGGCCAACAAATCACAACGTGGACAAGACATACGATATAGAACAAAGCCTTCATGATTCAAACACATCTGCGGTGAACAAAGGTCTTGCCTTTGGCCAACAAACTAGTGCCAATCTTGGATCTTGAGAATGAATCACTCAATGGAAGGAAAGCGCTTAATATTTGTTGAGGGTTTTTTTGCGTAATTGGCAACCAATTAATTATCTTTGATTAGGTCTCATCATACACCCTTAAGCATGCATTCTAAAAGAATAATAAGGCGCGATAAAATAATAATGATATTCGGATGGATATTTAACAAACTTTATTCCAAGAACAAATCTCTCACTTTCCTTTCTCCCGCTAGCACTATTCATACTTCTACCCAATTACATAACGCTTCTAAAGAAACCTTATTTACATTGAGGGGAATAGGTGAGAAGAGAAATACAATGAGAAAAGAGGTAATAGGCTGGACACGCAGGTCCAATTTAATAAATTCTAAATTTATTACAATAATTTCCAAAATTGCCCTCACCCTTCTAATATCCATCTGATATACATTATTCATACATACATCCAAGTATTCACACATAGCATGTTATCAATCAATCTAATCCAATTAATTAATCTTTAATTAATGTCCATCTAATGTTCAAACAACGATTTGATTTGCACGAGTCCAACTCGTTGAAGAATAAATACTCAAAGTACGTATTCTTGAATTATATCAAACTATAATTTTAAATCAAATTTAAATTATATTCAATACTAATTCAGATTTAATTCCAAATTAAATAATTACACTTTTAAAAGTGCCTTTTAGACTTGGATTCCAAATCCAATCTTTATGGGTCTCAAAGGCCCAATTAGTATCTGATATTATTCAATTAAGGTCCAATGGGCTTTCAATTAATTCATTAGGCATGGGCTTTGGTAATTATGGGTCAAACCTAAGATGCCAAGGCCCAATTAGGAATCACTCTATGCCAAAAATCAATTTAGGCCCATTAGGCCCAATTAAAATTTTAAAGGCCCAATTATCATATTTGGACTTTATGGAAATGGTTTTAGGCCAACTGGATCCAATCAATTATCCTAAACAAAACTTGGCCCAACCAAGCCCATTAAAAACCAAATAGAGCAATTAAAGTAATTCATTATTCCAAATCACAAAGTAATTCAATTCAAGTGTAAGTAACATAATTAATTAACTAATCCAATGTCTCCAAAACAATAATTAAAACAATTAATCTTGCTCATCATTTTCAATTCATGTCCAATACAAATTGAAGCAAAACAAGCCAAAATAACATGCATATAGCTCACGGAAAAGGCAAGAATTCATCATGCAATTTGATTTCAATCAAATTAAATCAACATTCAATATACAATTCATGCCATCAATACTTCCAATTGTCAAATTTCAAAAATTTTCCATTAGCTTCTAGGGTTCATATTCTCGGCCAGGGGAAATATTTGGGGAAAATTAATCCTATCAATTTTTCAAAAAATTGAAGATGCACAAATCCAATTCAACATCATTCAAACATAACCCAACAATCAATTTAGGCAAATCATGCTCCAAACACAAAATCCCCCAATTAAAGTCCATAAATCATAGATTTTCAAATCAAACTTAGGAGGCTCTGATACCATTGTAAGTGTTCCTAGAACATGCCAAGATCAACTAAGAGTGATTTGTGTGTGAATTACCAAGAGAGTTGCGTAAATTACTCACATTGATCGGATGGGTTTCAAGACTTTTTATGCTTTTCCATGTAAGCTCCAACCTTTGAATGAACTTTTAAGCCTTTGGGTGAGTTTCCCTATCACCTTGATCCACTCCTTTAAGTGCTAGCTTGGAACAAAAATGAAAGAAAAAATCTCCACCATGGAAGCTTGAAGTTTCGGCCATGCATGAGAGAGGAAGAGAGAATAGTTTTTGTTCATTTTAGTTTTCTAAAAACTAATACAAAAGTCAACAACAAATGTGTGTATATCTTTTCAAAAATTAAAAAACAAAAACAAAGTGTGTTGGAGAAGCTTTCTTTAAAAGCTCTCAACCACTTCCATCATTAATAGTGACTGGCTATCAATCACAAAAGGTGACTTCCATCACTAAAGTGACTTGCGACGTGACTTGTGGGCCCCACTTTAATTCAAAATCCGAGTGGGCCCGCAAACACATTTCGGGCTCGGGTTCGTTAATTCCGAATTAACGAATTTTTCGTTACGACGTAATTAAATCAAATTTAATTAAATAATTATGCCTAGCAAAATTACTATTCACGTCGCTCGTAAATTAATTCTGAATTAATTCGTTTGCCCAAATTAAAATCCAATTTTAATTCCGCGTCGAAATCTAATTTCGTTAATAGATCGAATATATTATTTTATCGATTAATTCCAAATTAATCGTTCTCTCTCTTCTCGAAGAATTTAATCCTAGATAAATTCTTGTCGCAATTCATCCCAGATTAATTCATTTGCCCAAATTAAAATCCAATTTTAATTCCCCAGATTAATTTTCTGTTCGAGTCAAATCTCAACAGCGAATCTTCGGGAAGCGACCCAAGAGATCCCTGGATATGTTGGCAGTAAATACGGTTATCGGACTATCTGAATACGTGCATACCTAGTATCACGTTCTCACCGATTTACAAGACACGGCTGGCTTCTAGCAAAGCACCGTGCCTACCCAATTCTCTAGAAATATTCTGCGAACGAATATGTAATCTTTTTCAGGCGTAGTATACGTAGTATTGCGTATTAAGATCCAGTATCGGATGGCACATGCTAGGCCTGAGGTTGGAATTGTGTCTGCCGCGTACGAAGCACATATCGGATCTCTGGTAACTAGTCTCTATAATTGAATAATCATGACCTTGTCATATTATCCTGATGACTGCAGTACTTAAGAGTACTAGTTCTGTATCCTACGTGATCATCATCTCCAAATAACTGAAGTGATACTTTCATCTTAACATCACACCCAAAACACTACGATTCTCAATATACCCAGAAGAGGCGTACACAGAACCTTTTAAAGCCCCGGACGACCAAAACCAAAAGTATATTGATTTTCGCAAGTATTAGAGATGCAAGTCTCAGGTTAAGACCAAATACACCTACCCTGATTCGGACTTCCATAGACACAGAGTCATACTACCAATGCAATTCCGAGGGGTCTATCCAGAGCGAAACTGTTTCCGTACCATCGGTAAAGACAACCTCCTATTACACTTGCATGAGTATCCAATACTCAAATATATGAGAACTATGCCGTTATGCTTCCATAACATGCGCAAGTACAATACTAGTCTATTCCCCATTATCAATGTCCAATCTCGATAATACTCCGACTAAGGATATTTTAATAATTAAACCTTAATGGATTAATACTGTCTCATATCGTATTAATCTGAAACTAATCATATGGACTTTTATCATTTATATATCCCGGTAATCCAATTACAAATGATAAAAGAGTAATTTCAATTGTCACATAGTTAATTTGTACAACAACACCATGTTTTGTACAAATAGTGATGTTATGGGTCATAATTGTCCAACAATCTCCCATTTGGCCTATAGCCAATCACTCAAGTGTCCTACACTTGAACTATGTACGGATCGCTCAAACTTCTGCTGAGAAACAGCTTTCGTCAGCAAATTTGCAAGGTTTTCATCTGATGCGATTTATTCGATCATCACATCGCCACGATGTATGATCCGACGAATCTGATGAAATAATTGAAGTGCATATTTAGATCATTGATGAGACCATTAATTCTTTAGCCTGTGCTGTAGCCTAGCTTAGTCGCTAACAGAACTATACATAATCTGATTAGGATTATATAGATCTAAAATGCTTTTGCTACCTTAATTGCAATAATGTTCCGCTTTCATTGTTTATTCGGCAACGGTATCTTGCTTGGAAATTTTCCAGATCATTGTAAAGTTATTCAAACTATATAGTACCCTTATTGCGACTTACAGTCGTTATTATCGGTTTGGAAACTTACAGCGGTGAACCCAGTCACCTTCTCCTTCTTCATTGTTTAAGAAGTATCCTTAGTTCGTCTAAGATACTCAAGGATGTTCTTAACATCAATCCAGTGACCATCACATGCATTGGCCTGATTGTGACTCCATAATCCAATTAATCGAATTTTCGTCGCTAAATAATTAATTCTAATTTAATTAAATAACGATGCCTTGCAAATATATTACGAATGCTGTTTACGAATTAATTCTAAATTAATCTGTTCGCTCATATTAAAGTCTGACTTTGATTTCGTATTGAAATCTAATTCCAATTAATATATCCGATATATTAATTTTAGCCCATATAAGTAAATTAAATAGAAAAATAAATTTATTTTACCGATTAATTCCAAATTAATTACGTTCTCTCTCTTCCGAACACATTTAATCCCAGATTAAATAATGCCTCAATTAATCCTAGATTAATTTTCTCTCTCTTAGTTAATCCCAGATTAATTTTCTAATCAAGTCAATTGTCATCGGTGAATCTTTGGGAAGTGACCCAAGAGACCCCTGGATATTTTGGCAGTAAATCCGGTTATCGGACTATCTGATTAAGTGCGTACCTCGTACCATGTGCCTACCGATTTATAAGACATGGTTGGCTTCTAACAAAGCACCGTGCCTACCCAATTCTCCAGAAATATTCTTAATGCAATATATAATCTTTTTTCCAAGTGTAGTATACATAGTATTGCATATAGCGATCCAGTATCTGATGTGACATGCAAGGCCTGGGGCTGGAGCAGTGTCTGCCCTATACGATGGTTGCAACACATTAGAGTAGCAGTTTTGTATCCATGCGTGATCATCATCTCCATATGACTGAAGTGATACTTTCATCTTGACATCACACTCAATACTCTACGATTCAAATAAACTCAGAAGAGGCGTACACAGAACCTGTTAAAGTCTCGGACGACCAAAACTAAAGTGTATTGATTGTCCAAGTATTAGCGATGCAAGTCTCAGGTTAAGACCAAATACACCTACCCTGAATCGGATTCCCATAAACACATAGTCATATTACCAATGGGATTTCGAGGAGTCTATCCGGAGCGAAGCTGTTCCCGTACTATCGGTAACACAACCTTCTATCACACTTGCATAAGTATCCAATACTTAAATATATGAGAACTATGTCGTTATACTCCCACAACGAGCACAGTGCAATACTAGTCTATTCCACATTATCGATGTTCAGTCTTGATAATACTACGAATATGGATATTTAATGATTAAACCTTAGTGGATTGATACTGTCTCATATCTTATAATCCGGAACTATTCATAAGGACTTTTATCATTTATATATTCAAGTAATCTAATTACAAAATGATAAAATAGCAATTTCCATTTTCACATAGTTAATTCGTACAAAAACCACAATGTCTTTTACAAATAGTGGCGTTATGGTCATAATTGTCTAACAATCTCCCACTTGGCCTATTGCCAGTCACTCAAGCATCTAATACCTGAACTATGTACATGTCGCTCAAACTTTTACTGTGAAATAGCTTTCGTCAGCGGATCTGCAATGTTGTCATCTGATGTGACCTTCTCGATCTTCACATCGCCACGATGTATGATCTCACGAATCAGATGGAAACATCGAAGAACATGCTTGGATCATTGATGAAACTGTGGTTCCTTAGCCTGTGCTATAGCCCCGTTATTGTCACAATACGATGGAACGGGCTCAACTGCTAACGGAACTACTACTAATCCAATTAGGAATTTACAGATCCAAATTGCCTCTTTTACTGCTTCAGCTGTAGCAATGTACTCCGCTTCTGTTGTTGAATCGGCAACTGCCTCTTACTTAGAATATTTCTAGCTTACTGATCCGTTGTTCATACAAAATATGTACCCGGATTGTGACTTGCTGCCGTCTTTATCGGTTTGGAAACTTGCATCGATATACCCAGTTACCTCAAGTTCTCCATCTCTACAGATTAAGAAAGCATCCTTAGTTCGTCTAAGATACTTAAGGATGTTCTTAACCGCCATCCAGTGCCATCACCTGGATCGGCCTGATAGCAACTGTACATGCTCAAAGCATATGAGACATCAGGTCGCGTACATATCATGACATACATGATCGATCCGACTGCCGAAGCGAATAGGATCTGACTCATGTTGTCTCTCTCATCTTGAGTTTTAAGACACATGTCCTTAGATAGAGTGACGACATGTGACACTGGCAATAGTCCCCTCTTGGACTGATCCATGTTGAATCTGTTCAACACTTTGTCAATATACGTGCTCTGGGAGAGTCCAAATAACTTTCTAGATCTATCCCAGTAGATCTTTATTCCTAGAATAAAAGCTGCTTCTCCCAGATCTTTCATGGAGAATTTTAATGAAAACTAAGCTTTTACCGATTGTAGCATAGGAATTCCATTGCCTATAAGCAATACATCATCAACATAAAGGACAATAAATGTCAGTGCACTCCCACTAACCTTCTTATATACACAAGGATCATCCTCGTTTTGAATGAAATCATATTCTTTGATGATCTCATCAAAATATTGGTTCCAAGAACGCGATGCTTACTTTAATCCATAAATGGATCGATTTAACTTACAAACCTTGTTTGCAAGTCTTGGTGCGACAAACCTGTCAGGCTGTTGCATATAAACATCCTTCAAAAGGTTTTCGTTAAGGAAAGCGGCTTTGACATACATATGCCATATCTCGTAATCGAAATATGCAGCAATAGCAAGCATAATCTAAATGGATTTAATCATGGCAACTGGTGAAAATATTTTGTCGTAATCGACACCATGTCGTTGACGATAACCTTTCGCTACAAGCCTAGCTTTGTACGTTTGTATGTTTCCATCCATGTCGGTCTTCTTCTTGAATATCCCCTTGCAACCAATAGGCTTTATACCTTTTGGTGCATCAACTAGTGTCCAAACTTGGTTGGTGTACATGGAATCCATTTCGGACTTCATGGAATCTTGCCATAAAGTGGAATCGATATCTTGTATCGCTTCCTCATACGTAGTCGGTTCATCTTCCTCAAAAAGATTGATATCCACATGAGGTAAGATCACAAACCCATACCTCTCAGGTTGGTTTCTGACTCTCTTCGACCTACGTGGTTCTTGTGTATTCGAAGACTGTGGTACAGTCTCATCCCTGATGAACTGTTCTTGTTCCGTTAAGGATTCTGTGCTAGGAACAGTATCACTATAATTTTCATCGAGTTCTACTTTCTTCCCACTAACCACTACATTAAGGAATTCCTTCTCAAGGAAAACCGCATGTAGAGCAACAAATACTTTGTTCTCTTATAGGTTGTAAAAGTAATATCCTTTGGTTTCCCTAGGATAACCTACAGATAGGCATTTATCCGATTTGGGTCCTAGTTTGGTACCTTTCAAACGTTTAACGTATGGCCAGCATCCTCAAATCTTCAAACCCGGTTTCTTTCCTGTCCATATCTCATACGGAGTCTATTGAACAGACTTTGATGGAATCTTATTCAAAATAAGTATTGCACTTTTCAATGCATATCCCCCAAATGAAATTGGTAGCTCTGTACGGCTCATCATATACCTTACCAAATCCAATAAAGTTCGGTTTCTCCATTCGGACACACCATTTAACTAAGGTGTTCTAGGAGGAATCCACTGTGAAAGAATACCATACTCTTTCAAGTAATCAAGAAACTCATTGCTCAAGTAATCTCCACCACGGTCATACCATAATGTCTTAATATTTTTTTCGGTCTATTTTTCCACTTCGTGTCGAAACTCTTTGAATTTCTCAAAGGTTTCCGACTTGTGTCTCATAAGATACACATAACCATAACGCGATGCATCATCCGTAAAGGCTATGAAGTATTCATGTCAACCTCTAGCCTGGCTAGACATAGGCCACATACGTCACTATTAACGAGGGCTAACAGTTCGGTGGCACGTACATCTTTATCGCTAAAAGGTGATTTAGGCATTTTACCTAATAAGCAAGATTAGCATACGTCATATGAATTTGGATCAAATCCGTCAAGTACCCACTCTTCGAAAGTGTGGATATGTGAGTCTTGTTAATATGTCCTAAACGATAATGCCACATATAAGTTTCATCTTTGTTACTTAGTTTAAGCCTTTTGTTTATTATATTATATGTTTGAGATTTATTTATATTCAAAATATAAATAACATTATTAACATCAGCAGAACATATATCAAAATCATCTTTATAAACAAAACACCCAGTGTTTTGGAATACAAAAGTGTACCCGCATTGGGTCAAACAAGATACAGAGATAATGTTTCTAGTCAAACTAGGTACAAAATAAATATCTGAGAATGAAAGTACATGCCCTGAGGGCAATTCCAAATGTAGGTCCCAACAGCCAAAACGGCGACCCTAGTCCCATTTCCAACTCGGAGGTCGATTTCTCCTAAGCCAGTCTCTTGCTAATCTGTAGATTATTCACATCAGTCATATATGAGTACCACATCCAGAATCAAAAATCCAATTCTTAAAACTAAAAGTAGACATGTTTATCTAAATAACAAACATATCTGAAGCTGGTACCTTGCTAGCTTTCTTATCCTTCATCTGCGCCTTATATTCATGGCAGTCACGCTTCCAGTGACCTCATTTGCCACACTGCAGGCACACATTCATGTATTCACACAAAGCATGTTATTCAATCAATCTAATCCAATAATTAATCTTTGAATTAATGACCATCCAATGTTCAAACAACGATTTGATTTGCGCGAGTCCAACTCGTTTAAGAATAAATACTCAAAATACGTATTCTTGAATTATATCGAACTACAACTTTAAATCCAATTTATTTGTATTCAATACTAATTCCAATTAAATTCCAAATTAAACACTTACACTAATTTACGTGCCTTAAATACTTGTATTCAAAATCCAATCTTAATGGGTCTCAAAGGCCCAATAACATCCAATGTCATTTTAATTAAAGTCCAGTGGGCTTTTAATTGATTCTTAAGGCATGGGCTTTGGCCATAATGGATCACACCCAAAATGTCAAGGCCTAAATAGGAATCACCATATTGCCAATAAATCAATTTAGGCCTATTAGGCCCAATTAAATTCTTTAAAGGCCCAAGTGATATATTTGGACTTTATAGAATTGGTTTTGGGCCCAATTGGATCCAATCCAAATGTCCAAAACCAAACTTGGTCTAACTAAGCCCATTAAGCCCAAATACACACTTTTAGCCCAATTCAAAATTTAAAGGCTAATTATTATAATTTCAATATTACAAATATCATAATTATTATAATTAAAGTGTATTAGCCATGATTAATTAATTAAACTTAATATTTCCAAAACACCAATTAAACTAATTAATCATGCTTAAATTCATGAATTTATGTTCAACACAAATTGAAGCAAAACATATCTTTCCATGCTTATCATGCTCATTGAATTTAACATAATCATTATTGATTTTGATTCCAATCTAATCAAACCAACAATCAATATTTTTATCATGCATTAAACAAATCCAATGTTGTAAAATAAAAAATCACAATGAGCAGTCCACTGTCTTAAGGATTTGGCCAAGCTAAATATTTTAGGATTTTTGATCCAATCAATTTATCTAAAATCTAATCATGCACAACTCTAAGTTAACATAATTTAAGCATGCTCAAACAATCAATTTGAAGAAATCATGCTTAAAACACAAAAGCCCCAAATTAAAGTCTCATGAACCCTAAAAAAATCTATGCTTAAACCTGGCTCTGTTACCATTGTTAGTGTTCCTAGAACATGCCAATGATCTATTAAGTAAGATTATATGTGAATAAGATCATTAAAAGGTGCGGAAAGACTTACAATGATAGGATTTGAATTTGAAAATTTTGTGTTGTGTTCTTAAGCTCCAACCTTTAAGTGATGATTTCAACCCTTGAGTTAGTTTCCCTATCACCTTAGAAGACTCCTCGAAGTGCTAGCTTGCTTGATCTTGCAACAAAATCAAAGAGAGGAAGAAGAATCATTCACGCCTATATTGGGTTTTGTGTTTGTGTTTTTGCCTTGTATTATGTTGGAAGAAAGAAAAACATTTGGTTTTGTTAAAGGGTTTTACCCTTTTTCACCGAAAACCAAGTTGTTGGGGTTTTGGTTTCACCTAAACCAAAACCAAGTGGTTTGAAAGTGAGTGGTTTTGGCATAAATGCCAACCACTCTCCCAATCACCACTTCACACATGTGAAGTGGGCCCCACCTTTTGAATTCAAAATTCAAAAGGTCTCTACGAATATTTGCCGCAGCTCAGATCCGCTTAATCCGATTAAACGAATTTTCGTCACTAAATAATTAAATCTAATTTAATTAAATAACGATGGCTCACAAATATATTAAGAATGTCGTTTACGAATTAATTCTAAATTAATCCGTTCACTCGTATTAAAGTCCGACTTTGATTTCGTATTGAAATCTAATTTAAATTAATATATCCGATATATTAATTTTAGCCCATATAAGTAAATTAAATAGAAAAATCAAATATAACTATTAAATTATTTTACCGCTTAATTCCAAATTGATCGTATTCTCTCTCTTCCGAACACATTTAATCCCAAATTAAATAATACCTCAATTAATCCTAGATTAATTTTCTCTCTCTTAATTAATCCTAGATTAATTTTCTAAATTGAGTAAACTGTCATCGGTGAATCTTTGGGAAGCGACCCAAGAGACCCCTGGATAAGTTGGCAGTAAATCTGATTATTGGACTATCTGATTAAGTACGTACCTCGTACCAGGTGCCTACCGATTTACAAGGTTGGCTTCTAGCAAAGCACCGTGCTTACCCAATTCTCCAGAAATATTCTTAATGGAATATATAATCTTTTTCCAGGCGTAATATACGTAGTATTGCGTATAGCGATCCAGTATCTAATGTCACATGCAAGGCCTGAGGCTGGAGCAGTGTCTGACCCGTACAAAGCATATATTGGATCACAAGCAACTAGTCTCTTTAATCGGATAATCATGACGTTGTCACATTTTCCCGATGGTTGTAACATATTATAGTACCAGTTCTGTATCCCTGCGTGATCATCATCTCCATATGACTGAAGTGATACTTCCATCTTGACATCACACCCAATACTCTACGATTCTCAATAAACCCAGAAGAGGCGTACACAGAACCTGTTAAATAGGCTTTGGTTTTGGTCGTCCTGGACTTTAACAGGTTCTGTTTACACCTCTTCTGGGTTTATTGAGAATCGTAGTGTATTGGATGTGATGTCAAGACGGAAGTATCACTTCAGTCATATGGAGATGATGATCACACAGGGAGACAGAACTGGTACTCTAATGTGTTGTGACCATCGGGATAATATGACAAGGTCATGATTATCTGATTAAAGAGACTAATTGCTTGTGATCCGATATATGCTTTGTACGGGGCAGACACTATTCCAACCTCAGGCCTTGCATGTGACATCAGATACTGGATCGCAATACGCAATACTACGTATGCTACGCCTGACAAAGATTATATATTTCTTACGAATATTTCTTAAGAATTGGGAAGGCACGGCGCTTTGCTAGAAGCCAACCATGTCTTGTAAATTGAGAAGAATGTGGTAGCGGGTACGCACATATTCACTTAGTCCGACAACCGAATTTTCTGCCAACATATCCAGAGATCTCATGGTTCCCGAAGATTCACCGATGACGTATGACTCGAACAGAATTAACTAGGATTAATTACGGCGAGAATTTATCTGGGATAAAATTCGACAAGAAGAGAGAGAACGATTAATTTGTAATTAATCGATTAAATAATATATTCGATATATTAAATGAAATTCGATTTCATAATGATATTAGAATTAGATTTTAATTCAGGGCGAATGAATTAATTTAGAACTAATTTACGAGCGACGATCGTGATAATTTTGCAAGGCATTATTAATTAATTAAATTGGATTTAATTACGTCACGACGGAAAATTCATTTAATCGGATTAAGCAAACCCGTGCCCGAAGTGTGTTGAGCAAGCCACTTGAATTTTGAATTAAATTGGGTCCCACCAACTTACATCACTTGTCCATCAAGTGTCAAAGTTGATTGATGGGATTAGTTGGAGATATTAATGGCCTTTTTTTCCCTCCAAAACTTTGCTTAGCCTTTTGGTAAAGCATATACCAAAATTTGGTTTTCACTTTTCATTATTGGTAATTGATTTTAGAAATCAAAAATATCAAAAACCAAAACTCTCTCTTCTACTCTCTTCTTTGCCGTGAACTACCATAGACAAAAGGAAGATTTTGTTGCAAATTTTTTCCTAAGTTAGCACTTAAAGAGTCATCCAAGGTGATAGGGAAACTATTCCCAAGAGTTTGGAATCAAACATCAAGCATGGAGCTAAATTCAAATATACAATCAAAAGAGTTCTTGGAGCACTTCTAAAGGAGGAAAATTTTGATATTCTCTACATCCACTCAACCGATCATGTAATTATTTTTCTGCAATCTTACTTCAAGTATTCAATTTTTTTATGCTTATTAGATCCTTCGGATTTTCCTTAGAGACCCAACAATGGTATCAGAACCTATTTAAGCATGAAATTGAATTAGGGTTCTTAATCTTATATTTGGGGCTTTTGTGATTTGAGCATGATTTCATCAAATTGATTGGTTGAGTATGCTTAGATTATGATAACTTAGAATTATGCATGATTAATTTTGAGAAAAATTGATTAGATTAATTTTCCCCTAATTGCTTATGTTGGCCGAATATATAGGAACCCTAAGCTCTTGGTGATTTTTATTTTTTAAACCATTGGATGTGTTTTGAAATGCTTGGATATATTAGTTTGTGATTTAATTGGATTGAAATCAAAATTGATATAAAAATCCTTAAATTGTCGTGAGCCTTGGAAGCATGTTGGGATGATTTTGCTTCAATTTGTGTTGGACATAAGTTGATTAATTAAAGCATGATTAATTATGTAAATTGGTGTTTTGGAAATGTTAATTTAAATAATTAATTATGGATATACACTTTAATTAAATAAATTATGGTATTTGGAATATTAGAATTTACTTAATTAGGCTTAATTTGGAATTAAGCAAAAATTGTTGTATTTGGGCTTAATGGGCTTGGTTGGGCCACGTTGGTTTATGACAATTGGATTGGATCCAAATTGGGCCTAAACCATTCCATTAAGTCCAAATATAATAAATGGGCCTTTTAAATTTAATTAGGTCTAATGGGCCGAAATTAATTTTATGTCAAATAGGGTGATTCCTTTTACTGGGCCTTGGCATTTGGGTTTGACCCATATTGGCCAAAGTCCATGCCTTAAGAAATTAATTGAAAGTCCATTGGACTTTAATTAATTGACATTGGATGTTAATTGGGCTTTGAGACCCATTAAGATTAGATTTAGAATCTAAGTCATAAAGGCGCATTAAAAGTGTAATTATTTAATTTGGAATTAAATATAGAATTAGTATTGAATACAAATTAAATTAGATTTAAAATTATAGTTCGATATAATTCGAGAATACGCACTTTGAGTACTTATTATCAAACGAGTTGGACTCGCGCAAATCAAATCGTTGTTTGAACATTGGATGATCACTTAATTCAAAGATTAATTAATTGGATTAGATTGATTGAATAACATGCTTTGTGTGAATACATGGATGTAGTGTATGAATAATGTATATCGGATGGATATTAGATTGGTGTGGGCAATTTTGGAGATTGTTGTAATAAATTTATAATTTATTAAATTGGACCTGCATGTCCAGCCTTCATCTTTCGATTCTTTGTAATTCTCTTCTCACCAAATACCCTCAATGTAATGAGGTTTCTTTAATTGTATTATGTAATTGGGTAGAAGTTAGAATAGTGCTAGCTGGGGAGAGGAACGTTAGTGATTTATTCTAGGAATAATTTGTGAGATATCCATCCGCATATCATTATTAATTTATTTATCGTGCCTTATTATGCTTTTAGAATGCATGCTTAAGGGTGTATGATGAGACCTAATCAAAGATAATTAATTGGTTGCCAATTACGCAAAAATTAAGCGTTTTCCTTCAATTGAGTGATTCATTCTCAAGATTCAAGATTGGTATTAGTTTATCGGCCAAAGTCAAGACCTTTGTCCATCGTGGATGTGTTTGAATCATGAAGGCTTTGTTCCATATCGTATGTCATGGCCAAGTTGTGATTTGTTGGCCAAAGTCAAAGTCACTTCTTGTTCATCGACGTCGATTACGAAACTTTCCAAATTCAATGGGTCTTGCTTAACTGGAATCATTAAGCTTGTTGAGCCAAAGCCAAGGCTTAGTCGACTCAGAGGAAAAGGTTAGGAAAATATATTGGATATATTGGCATATATATTGTATATATATTTCGTACTTAGAGGTCCACCTACCGGATCTAGGAATTGAATGAGATCCAATTGATCTTAGAGATCTACCTAGTTAAATATCATACAACTTGTTGGCCAAAGTCAAGATTGTGTGTTATTTAACGGGATTATAGCCCACTAGGAAACTAGGTTTCCCGAGTACTCAACATAGGGTTAGAGGCTCGCCGAAAAATAATGGAAGGCCAGTATTGAATTTGCAATTTCATTCAAATACTTGGCATTACGCGCTTTCAAATTATATCATCAATTACATATATTTATTAGTTGGACTAATATTTAATTATTTTTTTGTAACAGTTAGACTGTACCCATACTTCGTTAATTGAATAGTTTGACTATTGCAATTAAGATGGCCGAAAAGTTGAATGTTAGAGAAATCGTCATGGGTGATAATGTCTTTAATGGTTCGAACTTTCCAGACTGTGATATGAACCTCAGGATTGTCCTGGAGCCGAGAAGTTACTCTATACCATAGAGAGACCTCTTGGGCCTAAGCCCGGAAATGAGCAGCTGCTTAAGCTTGAGCTTTGGAAGACTCATAGCGATGACAACTCAACTGCTCAATCTGTCATGCTCGCTGTAATGACCCCACAGTTTCATCGTCAGAATAGGGGATTGGATCCATATAATATGATTTTGAAATTGAAGGACCTTCATGTTGGACAAAATGACCCATAGCGTCACTATTTGCACAGAACATTGTGTTGTTGTAGCAAATTAACTATGTAACAAGGAAATTGCACTCTCATCATTTGTGATTAGATCACCATAGATATATAAATGAAGAGAGGTTACTATGATTAGTTCCTGGATTGAGATGATATGAGACAGTATCAGTCCACGAAGGATTAATCATTAAATATCCCTAGCCGTAGTATTATCGAGACTGGACATCGATAATGCGGAATAGGCTAGTATTACACTTGTGTGCGTTGTGAGGGCACAATGGCATAGTTCTCATATATATAAGTATTGGATACTTATGCAAGTGCGATAGGAGGTCGTGTTTCACCGATGGTACGGGAAACAGCTTCGCTCTGGATAGACCCCTCGGAATCCCATTGGTATTATGACTATGTGTCTATGGGAGGCCGAAATCAAGGTAGGTGTGTATAGTCTTAACCTGAGACTTGCATCGCTAATACTTACGATAATCGATAAACTTTGGTCTTGGTGGTAGGGGGCTTTGACAGGTTCTGTGTACACCACTTCTGGGTTTATCAGAGAGTCGTAGAATATTGGGTGTGATGTCAAGACGGAAGTGTCACTTCAGTCATATTGGAGATGATGTCACGCAGGATACGGTACTAGTGCTCTTGAGTGTTGCGCAACCAATCGGGATATTGTGACCAGGTCATGTATATCCGATTATAGAGACTATGTTGCCAGACATCCGATATGTGCTTCGGATGGGGTAGACACTTATCCAGCCCCAGCCCTAGCACGTGATTATCCGATACTGGACCGATACGCACAATACTACGGTATACTACGCTTGATATAGATCCTTATTCCTGTAAGGATGTTTCTGGAGAATTGGATAGACATGGTGCTTTGCTAGAAGCCAACATTGTCTTGTAAATCGGTAAAACGTAGTATGAGGTACTTACGTGTTCGGATAGTCCGACGACCGATTTGACTACCAACATATCCGGGGATCTCATGGGTCGCTTCCCAAAGATTCACCGATGACGTATGACTCGCACTTATATTAATCTGGGATTAATTAGATGAGAGAGAAAATTAATCTGGGATTAATTGCGGATATATTTTATCTAGGATAAAATAACGATTAAAGAGAGAGAAACATTAATTTGGAATTAATCGAGGAATTAATATATTTGATATATTAATCCAAATTGGATTTCGACGCGGAATTAAAATTAGATTTTAATTCGGGCGAACGAATTAATTTAGAATTAATTCGTTAGCGACGTGAATAGTGATTTCGCTTGGCGTAATCGTTTAATTACGACGCAACGGAAAATTCATTAATTTGGAATTAACGAACCCGAGCCGAGATTTTTACGAGCGCATTCGTATTTAGAATTCGAGTGCGGCACGTCAAATCAAGCGTCAAATCGCTAGTCGCATCTAGCGTCACATCAAGCGTCAAATCATGTCACTTTGAGTGATGTGACAATTGATTGGATTGATTGATGTTTGAAAAGTGATGTGATGTGACTTGTTTATTGAAAGTGATGTGTGTACTTGGCATTTAAAGCAAATGGTTTTGAAATGAATTAGATTTAATTTCATTTGCATTTAATGCATATTACAATGACCAAAACCGTATACACCAAAACAAGGAATCACTTTTCATTTTCCCTCCTCTCTCTCCTCTTCTTCTCCTCTCCCATCTTCACGCCATTTCTGGTTTTATTTGGGCAGTGAACTGCCGAGCTTTAACAAAGAAATGGAGGGAAGCCAAGTGTGTTTTGTGGCAAAACAAGAGTGCTAGCACACTCCGAGATCAATGCGAAGGTGATAGGGAAGTTAACCCATGAGCCGGGAAGCCATTCGGTGAAGCTTGGAGCTTCAAAACTTGAAGACAAGGGGCGCACATCACTGTTCACAGCAGCCCACTGCCTCCAAAACAGTGAGGGAAATTCGAATTTTGTTGCCCAAATCGTCGCTCAACCGCTCGATGTAAGTATTCCGCACTTCCGTCGTTGTATTCACTTGATATTCATGCTTGAGTTTTGATCTTGGGACCTTGAAAAAACTCCAACAATGGCATCATGAGCTTAGGTTAAAAGCATGAAAAGTTAGGGATAAAATTTGGGCAAACTTGATTGTGAGCATGATAAATGAAATTGGATGGATTTGTATGCTTAATTGTGTTTGTATTGAAGATTGATTAGGTCAATTTGAAGAAAATATGATTGGATCAATTTTCCCCAAACTTTCCTCCTTGGCCGAATTTGATATGTATTTTAATGTCTTGGGATTTTTGATTTTTGACAATTGGAAGTGTTGGAAATCATTCGGGATGATGATTTAACGTCGATTGCGGAATCAATTGGATTGAATTCGATTCGGACGAAAAATCCCCAAATTGCCAAGTATGTCATGAAACTTTAAATTGGGAAAAATGAAATTGAGCATGCAATTATGAAATTGGATGATTAAGTATGCTTAATACATGTTTAATTGATGATTGGTTTGATCAATTTGATTAAATATTGTTTAGAACAAATTTCCCCAATTTTGAAAGTATGTCATGAAACTTGAAATCGGGTAAAATGAAATTGAGCATGCAATTATGAAATTGGATGATTAAGTATGCTTAATACATGTTTAATTGATGATTGGTTGGATCAATTTGATTAAATTTTGTTTAGAACAAATTTCCCCAATTTTGATGTGTTGGCCGAATAGGAATATGCCCTAAATCTTGGTAATTTTGTTTCGTTGATCATTGGATGACTTGAAACGATTGAGAGTATGTTGATTTAATGTCGAATTGTTTTTTAATTGGATTGAAACAAATCGGACATGTAATTAACCTTATTGCCAAGAATAAAGTAAAGCATGTAATGAGTTTGATTTTAATCTTAATGTGTTGGACATGTGATGATGAAATTGAGCATGATTAATTAGCCTAATTTGTGTTATGGAAATAATAGTTTAGGTGATTAATCATGATATACACTTTAGGTAATTAAATTGCGAGATTGGATTTGTGTAATTTAATTAATAGGGCTATTTTGGAAATTGAGCTGAATTGTTGTAAATGGGCTTATTGGGCTTTGTTGTACAAAGTTTAGGTTTAAACAAATTGGTTGGATCCAATTAGCCCAAAACCGCTACCATAAAGCCCAAATGCGACTTATGGACCTTTAAAGTTTAATTGGGCCTAATGGGCCAAGATTGATTTCTAGGCTTATGGGGTAACTCCCGGATTGGATTTTGGTTATTCGGTTTGACACGAATTGATCAAAAGTCCACGCCTTAAGAAATTAATTAAAAGCCCATTAGACTTTAATTAAATTAATATTGGATATTCATCGGGCTTTGAGACCCGAAACGATTAAATTTGGAATTTAAGTCGTAAGGTTCGTAAATAAAGTGTAAGATTTTATTTGGAATTAAATAATTGGATTAGTATTAAATACATATTAAATTAGATTTAATTATGTAGTTTAATTTAATTCGAGAATTCGTACTTTAAGTACTTATTCGCAAAAATGAGTTTGACTCGAACAAAATCAAATCGTTATTTGAACATTGGATGATCACTAATTATCAGATTAATTAATTGGATTAGATTGATTGATAACATGCTTGAGTGAATACATGGTTACGATGCATGAATAATGTATATCGGATGGATATTAGTCGGGTGGGACAATTTTGGAAATTATAATAAATTTGATTTATAAATTGGACCTGCGTGTCCAGCCTTATCACCTTTATACTCTTTGTATTCTCTTCTCACCTATTCCCCTCAATGTAAATGAGGTTTCTTTAGAAGTGTAGTGTAACGGGTAGAAGTAAATACAAGTGCTAGCTTTGAGAGAGAGAAAATGAGAGATTTGATCTAGGATCAATGTAAAGTATCCATCCGCATATCATTATTATTTTTTCATATGCGCTTTATTATGTGTTTAGAATGCATGTTTAAGGGTGTATGCTGATGAGACCTTAACAAAGATAATAAATTGGTAGCCAATTTGCACGCGAAAAATCCCTCAATCTATATTAAGCGATTATCCTTCCATTGAATGATTCTTGTTCAAGATCCAATTGGCATTGGTTTGTTGGCCAAAGTCAAGACCTTGTCAATTATGGATGTACTTGAATCATGAGGGTTTTGTTCCACATCGGTGTCTTGTCCAAGTTATGATTTGTTGGCCAAAGTCAAGATCACTTCTTGTCCAACGACATTGATTACGAAACTTTCCTTGTCAATGGGTCCCGCTTAACTGGAATCATTAGGTTTGTTGTGCCAAAGCCAAGGCCTAGATGATTCGGAGGATAAGGTTAGGAAAATGTATTAGATACATTGGCATAAGTAATATGTTTAGGACTTGGATGTCCACCTAACCGGATCTGGGAATTGGATTGGATCCAATTGATCTATGAGATCTACCTGGTTAAATAGCATACAGCTTGTTGGCCAAAGTCAAGGTTGTATGTTATTTAACAGGATCCTAGCCCACTAGGAAACACGGTTTCCCGAGTACTCCACAGAGGGTTAGAGGCTCGACGAAAAATAGTGGGAGGCAAGTATTGAATTTGCAACATTCGTTCAATTACTCGCTAAACACGCTCATTTATATTTTTCTCGTCACATTAATCAAAAGTATTAGTTGGACTAATATTTTATGTTGTTTTAATAAACAGTTGGACTGTATTATAGTTGATTATATATAATTGGATTATATTAATCATATATTTGAATTAATTAATTTCAGTTTACAGTTGATTTTATAATTGGATTATAGTAATCAATGTAATTGAGGTTAATTAATTTGGATTATATTTGATTATATAGTTGGACTATTATAATCATTATAATAAATAGTACCACTAATCGTTGATTAAATAGTTGGACTATTGTAATCAAGATAAAATTGAAAAGTTGGATATTTAAAATATAATCTTGGATTAAAATATTTTAA
Organism: Zanthoxylum bungeanum; assembly: GCA_019454045.1. NCBI lineage: Eukaryota > Viridiplantae > Streptophyta > Magnoliopsida > Sapindales > Rutaceae > Zanthoxylum > Zanthoxylum bungeanum. The sequence goes on along the minus strand of SKCR01019427.1, from coordinate 19,378 downwards.
ATGATTTAATTTTCAAATTGGGAATAATTTCAAGATGGTCTTGGAATTAATAAGTTATTTTATTTGATAAAATAAGGAATTATGCCTAAAGCCGGAGTTAAGCGAATAAGTGGAATATGAAATTTGGAATATTCATATAATGATAACTTTAGCGCCTAATCCATTATACTTGTCAAAGTAGACTCCCTAATTTCTGAATCAGAATTAAGGATTAGGTCTTCTAGGAAGATAATAGGACAAATCCTAAGAAGGAATTGAAGACGAGCAAGGCTCTTACTTCAAATATGTTTGTCATAATTATGTTCACAACTAGTATTGAAATTGGATTTTAAATACTTAGTGTGATACATAAATATGTACTGTTGTGCAGAATCTGTTTTGAACAGGATACTGACTTCAGACGAGATTACTCTGCGAATTGAAAACGGGACGATAGTCGCTGTTTTAACCGTAGGTACCTAACTTTAGGAATTACCCTGGGTATGTACTTAAATTAGGGAACTGTTAAAATGACTAGTTTGACTAGAAATATTATCTCTATATCGCGTATAACCGCTGCGGGTGTACCTTTATATTCTAGAACACTAAAGTGTTTTATTATATGAAGATGATATTGAGATAAACACATTAGATGTGAATAACAGAATTTATATTTTGAATATAAATAATATCTCAAATACATAACATGACAAATACATAGCTCAAACTGATTTGATCAATTAAGAAACTAATTGTGGCATTGTTGTCTGGGACACAATCAAACAAGACTCGTATATCCACACTTTCGAAGAGTGGGTACTTGGACTGTTTTGATTCTATTCAAATAAAGTCTACGAATCTAGTTTATTGAGCAAAGTGCTTAAAACACCTTTACTCGGTAAAAGTGAAAATGCCACCGATCTGTTAGCCCTAGTTCATAGTGAAGCAAGTGGGCCCGTGTCTAGCTAGGCTAGAGGTGGATATGAATATTACGTGATATACGGATGTGGCATCGCGTAATGGTTGTGTGTTTTTTTGAAGAACACAAATCGAAAACTTTTATAGTTTCGACACGGAATAGACAAACAGATCGGTTATAGTATTGCACCATCACGGTAAGACCATAATGAAAATACTTAAGCAGTAAGTTTCTCGTATACTTGAAAGAGTATAGTATTCTTTCAATGAGGACTCCTCTCGGAACACGTCATTTTGACAGTGTGTCCGAACAGGATTAACCGAATTTTGTTAGACATAATAAGGTTAATCACGAGTCGCTTTGAGCTACCATTTCCTTCAACGGATAAGCTTTAAACAGTGCAAGAACTTATTTTGAATAAGGTTCCATAATAATCTGTTTGACAGATATCATATTAGATATGAACGGGAAAGAAACCGGGTTTCTCATTCCTGACTATTTGGGTATGCTTGGCATATGTTTGGATGATACCAAACTAAAACCCAAATATGATAAGTGCCAATTGTAGGTCATCCTAGGGATACCATAAGTATTGTACTTAACACCTCACTAGAGAACAATTAGATTGTTGCTCACCATGCGGTTTTCCTAAGAGGAATATCGATATGCAGTGGTAAGTGGGAGGATAGTATAACTCGATGAAAAAAATCGGAGTAATACTGTTCTAGGCACTGAATCTTAATGGAACATATATAGTTCATCAAGGATGAAACTATACCATTAATCTTCGAATACACGAGAACAAAGGAAGTGATACAAGGTATCGACTCCCTATTATGACAAAGTGTCATGAGTCCGAAATGGATTCCATGTATATCAACAAGTTTGGATACTAGTTGATGTACCACAAGGCATTGTGCCTACTGGTACTATAAGTCTTCAAGGAAGACGGACATGGATGGCAATATACCAACGTATAAAGCTATGCTTTTAACGGAAAGGCATCGTTATCGACGTTGTGTTGATTACGATTCATCCTTTTACCTATTGCCACGGTAGATCCATTTGGATGATGCTTGCAGACGCGAGCATAAGTTCTTGGAATTATCATTTTGATGTAATCATAATGGTGTATGATTTAATTCAAAATGAAAAATGATTCTTGTGTAAATAAGAGGGTTAGTGGGAGCGCACTGACAGTGGCTGTCCTATAAAATAATGATAATACGTCATTTCTTGGAAATGATATTCCCATAAAATAAATGTCGGCGAAAGCTTGGCTTTCGAAATACTCTCCGTGGAACCGTACATTGAAAAATGTACAAGACCTGGTGTATCATACGCTTTGAGCATATGGATTCACAAACAGGACAATCCGAGTGATAGTCACTGGATTGATGTTAGGAACATCCGTTAGTATCTTAGAGAACTAAGGATGCTGTCTTAGTCTATGGAGTAGGAGAACTTGAAGTGACTGGGATCACTGTAGCAAGTTTCCTATAACCGATAAAGACGACTAAAAGTCGCAAACGGTACTATACAGTTTGAATAACGGTGCAGTAAGCTGGAAATCTTCCAAGCAAGATACTGTTACCGCATAAACAATAAATGCGGGTTAATTGCAAAGCAGGAGGCAGCAATAGAAGTCATTTGGGTCGATACATATCTAATTAGATTAGATATAGTTCTGTTAGCAGCTGAGCTAGGCATCAGCACAGGCTAAAGAATTAATGGTCTCATCATCGACGATCCAGGTATATACTTCTATATCATCTGATTCGTTCGGATCATACATCGTGGTGATGTGATGATCGTATAAATCGCGTTAAATGATAATCAAACAAATCCGCTGACGAAAACCTTTCCTCAGCAATTTGAGCGAACCGTACATAGTTCGGGTGTAGGACACTTGAGTGACTCGCTACGTGCCAAGTGGGAGATTGTTGGACAAAATGACCCATAGCGTCACTATTTGCACAGAACATTGTGTTGTTGTAGCAAATTAACTATGTAACAAGGAAATTGCACTCTCATCATTTGTGATTAGATCACCATAGATATATAAATGAAGAGAGGTCCCTATGATTAGTTCCTGGATTGAGATGATATGAGACAGTATCAGTCCACGAAGGATTAATCATTAAATATCCCTAGCCGTAGTATTATCGAGACTGGACATCGATAATGCGGAATAGGCTAGTATTGCACTTGTATGCGTTGTGAGGGCACAACGGCATAGTTCTCATATATATAAGTATTGGATACTTATGCAAGTGCGATAGGAGGTCGTGTTTCACCGATGGTACGGGAAACAGCTTCGCTCTGGATAGACCCCTCGGAATCCCATTGGTATTATGACTATATGTCTATGGGAGGCCGAAATCAAGGTAGGTGTGTATAGTCTTAACCTGAGACTTGCATCGCTAATACTTACGATAATCGATAAACTTTGGTCTTGGTGGTAGGGGGCTTTGACCGGTTCTGTGTACACCACTTCTGGGTTTATCAGAGAGTCGTAGAGTATTGGGTGTGATGTCAAGATGGAAGTGTCACTTCAGTCATATTGGAGATGATGTCACGCAGGATACGGTACTAGTGCTCTTGAGTGTTGCGCAACCAATCGGGATATTGTGACCAGGTCATGTATATCCGATATAGAGACTATGTTGCCAGACATCCGATATGTGCTTCGGACGGGGTAGACACTTATCCAGCCCCAGCCCTAGCACGTGATTATCCGATACTGGACCGATACGTACAATACTACGGTATACTACGCTCATATAGATCCTTATTCCTGTAAGGATGTTTCCGGAGAATTTGATAGACATGGTGCTTTGCTAGAAGCCAACATTGTCTTGTAAATCGGTAAAACGTAGTACGAGGTACTTACGTGTTCGGATAGTCCGACGACCGATTTGACTACCAACATATCCGGGGATCTCATGGGTCGCTTCCCAAAGATTCACCGATGACGTATGACTCGCACTTATATTAATCTGGGATTAATTAGTTGAGAGAGAAAATTAATCTGGGATTAATTGCGGAGATATTTTATCTAGGATAAAATAACGATTAAAGAGAGAGAAACATTAATTTAGAATTAATCGAGGAATTAATATATTTGATATATTAATCGAAATTGGATTTCGACGCGGAATTAAAATTAGATTTTAATTCGGGCGAACGAATTAATTTAGAATTAATTCGTTAGCGACGTGAATAGTGATTTTGCTTGGCGTAATCGTTTAATTACGACGCAACGAAAAATTCATTAATTTAGAATTAACGAACCCGAGCCCGAGATTTTTACGAGCGCATTCGTATTTAGAATTCGAGTGCGGCACGTCAAATCAAGCGTCAAATCGCTAGTCGCATCTAGCGTCACATCAAGCGTCAAATCATGTCACTTTGAGTGATGTGACAATTGATTGGATTGATTGATGTTTGAAAAGTGATGTGATGTGACTTGTTGATTGAAAGTGATGTGTGTACTTGGCATTTAAAGCAAATGGTTTTGAAATGAATTAGATTTAATTTCAATTGCATTTGATGCATATTACAATGACCAAAACCGTATACACCAAAACAAGGAATCACTTTTCATTTTCCCTCCTCTCTCTCCTCTTCTTCTCCTCTCCCATCTTCACGCCATTTCTGGTTTTATTTGGGCAGTGAACTGCCGAGCTTTAACAAAGAAATTGAGGGAAGCCAAGTGTGTTTTGTGGCAAAACAAGAGTGCTAGCACACTCCGAGATCAATGCGAAGGTGATAGGGAAGTTAACCCATGAGCCGGGAAGCCATTCGGTGAAGCTTGGAGCTTCAAAACTTGAAGACAAGGGGTGCACATCACTGTTCACAGCAGCCCACTGCCTCCAAAACAGTGAGGGAAATTCGAATTTTGTTGCCCAAATCGTCGCTCAACCACTCGATGTAAGTATTCCGCACTTCCGTCGTTGTATTCACTTGATATTCATGCTTGAGTTTTGATCTTGGGACCTTGAAAAAACTCCAACACTTCATCGATCTAACCTAAGGTCGTAGAAGTATGAGTTGCAGAAGAATCTCTTTCGCTCTCGCATGTCAGATGGTACGTCTGTTAAGCACCATGTGTCACAGATGATTGCTTACATCGAACAACTATGAAAGCTAGGCATAGTCTTCAAGGCTAAGACTTCTATATATTTGATCCTACAGTCTCTTCTTGACAGCTGGAGCGGGTTCATCATGAACTACAACATGTTAAACCAAGAAGATACTCTTGAAGAGTTGATGGCTATGCTTAAAGAAGCATAGAAAGAGCTTCTAAAGGGCAAAAAGTGCGAGGCGCACTTTGCTTCAACATCTTGGTCTCTGAGGGCTTGGCCCAAGTTGACTGGAGGTGTAAAGAAGAAGAGGAATAAGAAGGGCAAGGCCAAATCGTCAAAGTCTTCTGGGAAGGCAAAGGACAAATTCCAATATGTATACCTGCAGTGTGGTAAACGGGGTCACTAGAAGCGTGATTTCCGTGAGTACAAGGCACACATGAAGGAAATCAAAGTGGGCAAGGCACCGGTGTCAGGTATGTTTGTTATACAAATAAACTTGTCTACTTGTAGTTTTAAAAATTGGATTTTTGATTCTGGTTATGGTACTCATATATATACTGATGTGCAGGATCTACAGATTAACAGGAGACTGGCCTTAGGTTTTATTGATCTACGCGTTGGAAATGGGACACGAGTCGCCATTTTGGCCATTAGGACTTATGTTTTGGAACTACCCTCGGGGCATATACTTAAACCTTCAGACTGTTATTTTGTACCTAGTTTGACTAGGAATATTTTATCTGTATCTTTATTAGCCCAATGTGGGTATACTTTTGTATTTAGAAACACTAGGTGTTTTATGTATAAAAATGATATGGAGATTTGCAGTGCTGATGTAAATAATGGTCTTTATATTTTGAATATTAATGAATCTCAAGCATATAATGTAACAAACAAAAGGCTTAAACTAAGTAACAAAGATGAAACTTATATGTGGCATTGTCGTCTGGGACGCATCAACAAGACTCGCATATCCACACTTTCGAATAGTGGATACTTGGACGAATTGATCCAAATTCATATGACGTCTGTGAATCTTATTTATTAGGTAAAATGCCTAAAACACCTTTTAGCAGTAAAAATGCACGTGCTGCCGAACTGTTAGCCATCTTTTATAGTGACGTATGTGGGCCCATGTCTAGCCAGGCTAGAGGTGGATATGAATACTTCGTAAGCTTTTTATATAATGCGTTGCGTTATGGTTATGTGTATCTTATAAGACACAAGTCGGAAACCTTTGAGAAATTCAAAGAGTTTCGACACGACGTAGAAAAAAAGACCGGTAAAAGTATTAAAACATTAGTGGAGAATACTTAAGCAATGAGTTTCTTGATTACTTGAAAGAGTATGGTATTCTTTCACAGTGGACTCCTCCTGGAACACCTCAATTAAATGATGTGTCCGAACGGAGAAACCGAACTTTATTGGATATGGTACGATCAATTATGATTTTCCAAGAAAATGGTAAGGTCAATTATGAGTCACATAGAGCTACCTATTTCCTTCTGGGGATATGCATTGAACAATGCAATACTTATTTTGAATAAGGTTCCGTCAAAGTCTGTTCAACAGACTCCGTATGAGATATGGACAGGAAAGAAACTGGGTTTCTCATTCCTGAAGATTAAGGGATGTTGGGCATACGTCAAACATTTGGAAGGTACCAAACTTGAACCCAAATAAGATAAATGACTATTTTAGGTTATCCTAGGGAAACCAAAGGATATTACTTTTACAACCCACAAGAGAATAAAGTATTTGTTGCTCTACATGGGATTTTCCTCGAAAGGGAATTCCTAAATGTAGTGGTAAGTGGGAGAAAAATAGAACTCGATGAAAATCGGAGTGATACTGTTTCTGGCACAGAATCCTTAACGGAACATGAACAGTTCATCAGGGATGAGACTGTACCACAATCTTCGAATACACAAGAATCGCGTAGGTCGGAGAGAGTCAGAAAACAACCTGAGAGGTATGGGTTTCTGATCTCACCTCATGTGGCTATTAATTTTATTGAGGAAGACGAACCGGCTACGTATGAGGAAGCGATACAAGGTATCGACTCTGCCTTATGGCAAGATGCCATGAAGTCCAAAATGGAATCCATGTACACCAACCAAGTTTGGACATTGGTTGATACACCAGAAGGCGTAAAGCCTATTGGTTGCAAATGGGTCTTCAAGAAGAAGACCGACATGAATGGCAACATACAAATGTACAAAGCTAGGCTTGTAGCGAAAAGGGATCTTCAACGACATGGAGTCGATTACGATGAAACTTTTTCACCCATTGCCATGATTAAATCCATTCAGATTGTTCTTGTTATTGCTACATATTTCGATTACGAGATATGGCAGATGGACGTCAAAACCATTTTCCTTAACGAAAAACCTTTTGGAGGATGTTTATATGCAACAGCCTGATGGTTTTGTTGTACCAAGACTTGCAAACAAGGTTTGTAAGTTAAATCGATCCATTTATGGATTGAAGCAAGCATCGCGTTCTTGTAACCAATGTTTTGATGAGATCATAAAAGAATATGATTTCGTTCAAAATGAGGATGATCCTTGTGTATATAAGAAGGTTAGTGGGAGCCCACTGACATTCATTGTCCTTTACATTGATGATGTTTTGATTATTAGCAATGACATTCCCATGCTATAATCGGTGAAATCTTGGCTTTCATTAAAATTCTCCATGAAGGATCTGGGAGAAGCAGCCTTTATTCTAGGAATAAAGATCTACCGGGATAGATCTAGAAAGCTACTTGGACTCTCCCAGAGCACGTACATTGATAAAGTGTTGAAGAGATTCAACAGGAAACAGTCTAAGAGGGGACTATTGCCAGTGTCATATGGCATCACTCTATCTAAGGACATGTGTCCTAAAACTCAAGATGAGAGAGACAATATGAGTCGGATCTCGTTCGCTTCGGTAGTCAGATCGATCATGTATGCCATGATATGTACGCGACCTGATGTCTCGTATGCTTTGAGCATGTGTAGTCGCTATCAGTCCGATCCAGGTGATGGTCACTGGATGGCGGTTAAAAACATCCTTATGTATCTTAGACGAACTAAGGATGCTTTTTTAATCTATGGAGATGGAGAACTTGAGCTAATAGGGTATACCGATGTAAGTTTCCAATCCGATAAAGACGACTGTAGGTCACAATCCGGGTACATATGTTGTTTGAACAACAGAGCAGTAAGCTGGAAATCTTCCAAGCAAGAGATTGTTGCCGATATAACAAAATAAGCATAGTATATTGATGCAGCTAAAGCAGCAAAAGAGGTAGTTTGGATCCGTAAATTCCTAATTAGATTCGGAGTTGTTCCGTTAACAGCTGAGCCAGTTCCATTGTATTGTGACAATAACGGGCCTATAGCTCAGGCTAATGAACTGCGGTCTCATCAACGATCAAAGCATGTTCTTCAACGTTTCCATCTGATTCGTGAGATCATACATCATAGCGATATGAAGATCGAGAAGGTCGCATCGGGGGACAACATTGTAGATCCGCTGACAAAAGTTATTCCTCAGCAAAATTTTGAGTGACATGTAAATAGTTCAGGTTTTAGATGCTTGAGTAACTGACTATAGGCCAAGTGGGAGTTTGTTAGAAAATTATGACCCATAGCATCACTATTTGTAAAAGACATTGTGGTTTTTGTACAAATTAACTAAATGGCAATGTAAATTGCATTTTATCATTTTCGTAATTAGATTACTTGGATATATAAATGATAAAAGTCCTTATGATTAGTTCCGGATTATAAGATATGAGACAATATCAATCCACAAAGGTTTAATCATTAAATATCCCTAGTCGTGATATTATCGAGACTGGACATCGATAATGCAGAATAGACTAGTATTGTACTTATGCGTATTACGGAAGCGTAACAGCATAATTCTCATATATTTAAGTATTTGATACTTATGACAGTGTGATAAGAGGTTGTGTTTACCGATGGTGCGGAAACAGCTTCGCTCTGGATAGACCCATCGGAATCCTATTGGTAATATGACTATGTGTCTATGGGAATCTGATTCAGGGTAGGTGTATTTGGTATTAACCTGAGACTTGCATCGCTAGTACTTGCGATAATCAATACGCTTTGGTTTTGGTCGTTCGGGACTTTAATAGGTTCTGTGTACACCTCTTCTGGGTTTATTGAGATTCGTAGTGTATTGGGTGTGATGTCAAGATGGAAGTATCACTTTAGTCATATGGAGATGATGATCACATAGGGATACAGAAATGGTACTCTAATGTGTTGCAACCATCGGGGATAATATGACAAGGTCATGATTATCCGATTAAAGAGACTAGTTACTTGTGATCCGATATATGCTTCGTACGGGGCAAACACTATTCTAGCCTCAGGCCTTGCATGTGATATCAGATACTGGAATGCAATACGTAAAACTATGTATGCTCCACTAAAGAATATTTTTGGAGAATTGTGAAGGCACGGCACTTTGCTAGAAGCCAATCATGTCTCGTAAATTGGTAAGAACGTGGTACTGGGTACACACTTGTTCGGATAGTTTGACAACCAGATTTACTACCAACATATCCAGAGATCTCATGGGTCGCTTCCCAAAGATTCACCAATGACGTATGACTCGAACAGAATTAATCTGGGATTAATTACGGCGAGAATTTATCTGGGATAAAATTCGACGAGAAGAGAGAGAACGATTAATTTGGAATTAATCTATTAAATAATATATTCGATATATTAAATGAAATTAGATTTCATAACGATATTAGAATTGGATTTTAATTCGGGTGAATGAATTAATTTAGAATTAATTCACGAGCGGCGTTCATAATAATTTTGCAAGACATTATTATTTAATTGAATTGGATTTAATTACGTCGCGACGGAAAATTCATTTAATCGGAATAAGCAAACCCGTACCCGAAGTGTGTTGAGCAAGCCACTTAAATTTTGAATTAAAGTGGGTCCCACCAACTAACATCGCTTGTCTATCAAGTGTCGAAGTTGATTGATGGGAGTAGTTAGAGAAATTAATGGCCTTTTTCCCTCCAAAACTTTGCTTAGCCTTTTGGTAAAGCATATACCAAAATTTGGTTTTGACTTTTCATGATTGGTAATTGATTTTAGAAATCAAAAATATCAAAAACCAAAACTCTCTCCTCTGTTCTCTTCTTTATCGTGAACTACCTTAGACCAAAGGAAGATTTTATTGCAAATTTATTCCTAAGCTAGCACGTAAAGAGTCATCCAAGGTGATAGGGAAACTATTCCCAAGAGTTTGGAATCAAACATCAAGCTTGGAGCTAAATTCAAATATACAATCAAAGGAGTCCTTAGAGCACTTCTAAAGGAATAAAATTTTGATATTCTCTACATCCACTCAACCGATCGTTGTAAGTATTTTTCCGCAATCTTACTTCGAGTATTCACTTCTTTTATGCTTATTAGATCCTTGGGATTTTCCTTAGAGACCCAACACATCTAGCATCGAAATATTTTACTTTTAGCATCGAATATTTCGATGCTAAAACATTGGCGGCTACCAAAAAATCAGAGTAATGTTTTGAGGGAAAATTATTTTTTTTCCTTTAGCGTCGTAATTAGATAATCGATGCTAAAATTCTAACATTTAGCATTGATTACCTTATTTAGACCCTAAATGACAGATATTTAGCACCGATTATCTTAATTTCGACGCTAAATATTAGATTTAATAATAATAATGATATGATAATTATAATATTAATAATAACAAGAACAATCATTCAACCATATTATAATAATAATTCAAAACAACAACCATTCATCTATGATGATAATAATTCAAAACAACAACAACCATCCATTAGAATAATAAAAATTATTCATCAATCATATCATATACTAACTAGATTAGTCATTAAAATCTTCGGTACTTGAGGATTCCAGACTTGTCTCGGACTCATTTTCAGTTTCGAATTCTTCTTCATTTGCTGCTTCCACGCTAACTTGAGAATGAGGAATTATCTCAACATCTGTATTTTCTCGAGTTAACGTGATATTTTCAGTAACGGTGACATTTGGTAAATGAAATATATGTTCAAGAACTTCAAAGTTGTTAGAGACTTGTTGTGCTTTATCTGAAATTTCAACACTATCTTTCTCTTGCGCATCCCAAATGCCCCTATATTGTAACTTTTCTACCACCATCAATCCATTTCCTAGCTTTGGATCAGATATATATATCACAGATTGTGCTTGGTATAAAAAATGTATGGATCATTCTTGTACCAATAACATTGAATATTAATTGACGTTAGATGATTACTAAATTGAATTCTCCTATTTCTGGTATTTGTGTCAAACCATTTACATTCGAATAGCACAATATGTCTTCTGGGTCTGTATATCAACTCAATGACTGATTGCAATACTCTGTAGAAGTCAACAATATCTGAGTTGTGCTCTCCTGGGACTACAATTCCATAATTTTGAGTGACATATGAAATATCTCGCTGCTCGGTATGAAAGTTAACTTCGTTCACAATACATCCACTATATTCGTAAGCTTGCTTTTGAGGCCCATATACCAATCAAACTAACAAATAGGACGAGTCCAGTTGATCATTTTGCACTTGGTTGTCTATCTAACACATGATCATATTTATATGTTAATAAAAAAAAAACTTAAATATTTACTGTTAAGATAAAAATAAATAGACAATTTTAGGGCTTATAGTTGCCTCAAACCATTTAGGAAATTCTTTTTTGTGTCTTCCATCAACATTATGGTCACCACCACATTATAGCATGGTAATATGTTGCCTACAAAAAATGAGTTACGTTAATGTAAGATAATAAAAATACACTTATACACCTACAAGACTTACGTTAAATACGGATGCACTTCATCATAATTACTCAATATAAACCAATGTGTACATTGAGCTTCCTCAAATGTTAGTAATCTGACACTAACTACTCCAAACGGTCTGCAATTTTGACTGAACACTGTGATATCTTGCTATTTACTTGTATCTCCATCATAGTTTCTTGACCGACTATTAAAATGTGTTTCAATATTCTGCATATACATCGAACAAAATGTTATTGCCTCACTTATTAAAACAGCCTATGATATTGATCATTCAAGCCGTGCCTTATTTTTCACATATTATTTGTAAAGTCCCAAAGCCTTGCAGATATGACAAAGAGCATTAATAATAAATTTAATGCAAAATCAAATTAAGAATATAATATTTAAAACTCTATAGTAAGTCTCAATGGGATACATCCATCTGTAATAGACAAAACCTGTTAGAGTTGGTGCTCAAAGTACCAATCCGGATCGTATTTATGTCTGATTCATAAATACGAAGAGTGTTATTTTCCATAATATTACTTATTTAATGGTAGCACTTCTTGTCTTTTATACTTATATTCGATCTAATTGCGGTTAGATATCTAATTATGATTAGATTGAAACTAAATCTGATTTAAGGATACGTGTATATTAGACAAAAACCCTAAGATTTACAACGTAGTACGCAATTACAACATAGTTTGTAATTGACATTGGGAAGCGTCACTAAAGTTGTATATCCTTAAATAAAGTTCCTGGTCAAGATTTACTAACACAGATCTGTTAGTAAAATCCGCTAAGACCAGTGCATGTCGTATACTGTGACTTGGTCCGATGTTTTATCCCAATGAACCACGAGTCTCGAGAAACTTTTAAAGACATGTTGGTGTTTATTTGATAAATACTTAACGACTCACTGAAGATTTCCTAATAGATGGTACACCAACGTCAATATGAATCTTCTCGAGTTGAGTGAGCATAGTGGTCTTTCGACTTGAGATACCACTGTGGATATATGAGTTATCCTTCATACTTTGATGGCAGTCACGTCATTGATCAATTTAGATCAGACCTCCACCTGTTCATTGGGTGTGGACTAATGCTCATGATATCCTATGCGTATCAAGACAGATCTGCTAGTCTTGTGTACAGGGCATAGGCATCCTATACGTGTTTACGATCTAGTAAATCCATGGTCATGGTATAACTTCAGAAATCAGTTCCGAGTATTATTTAGAGATTGTAAATTTGAAAGTCGACTATATTATACCAAATGTATTTGACGTTCTTATCTATATCCTAGGTATAATATGGATAGCTTGTGATAGAAGGATTATACGTATGCAATGACCTCGACTTGTATAGTTTAGCGAGATTATCTGTGGTTGTCGTAATTCATGAGTGGGTGAATTATGGACACGAAATTAGATTTCTGACGGATAAATCTAAAATTAGAGAGTCCCACAATATGAAGTGTACTCGATGAGCAATTGGACAACAAGTTATGAATAATATAGATTATTCGTAATATTTCACCAGATTAAAGGAGTTAATTCGAATCGTTTAAATGGTTAAACGAAAACACATACTTAAGGGGCATTTTTAGTCTATCATAATTATTATGTATTTGTATTTGATACATAATTTGATTAGATACACATTAATTGTCAAATGAGATTTTGACACATGCCATTAATATATGTATTTGTTATTTAATGTAAATAAAATTAAATATATAATAATAATTATATTAATTAATTATTTAGATATTTAAATGTTAAATATTTAAATAATTAAATGATATCTATATTTCATAATTGTTATGTTATATGGCTATTTATTATTGGTACTTGTGACATGGTTTAATTAAACTTTAGGTGTGCAAATTTGATTTGTTAACATAAAGTTTAATTATGTTTAATTGGATTAAATTGGCAAACTGACCATTTTACCCCTACCAAAGTCGGTCATCATGTTTTTTAAATTGAAAATTTTTGTTTTCTTCATTATTATTCTTAAATGGTCGAACAACACACCCTCCAAAATCTCTCAAATGGCTTGATGATTCAAGATGAGAAATGAACAAAAATTAAGAAATAAAGCTAAAGAATTAGAGGATTAAAGGTAATTCTAAAATTCCTAAGCTTGGAAAATATGTTTCTTATTTCTTGATGATCTAGTGAGATCTAGGGTTTCTTCTTTTCTATAAATTTGGGGCTTTTGATTTTTGAGGATGGAATTGGAAGCTTTGTGCATGTGTGAAATTGTTTTGGATGATATTATTGTAATATTGATTCAATTTTATCATTTGATGATATGTTGCCATTCTAGAGTGTTATCATCACTCTAGTAATGCCTAGAATTATTCTTCAGTGCTTCATTGGTGGTGACTTGAATTGGTGTTGTGATTAATTAGATTAATGTTGAAAAAGTTGGATTAAAGCATGAAAAATTGATCATTTTTGTTGCAAAATCAGATCTTAAAAAAGTGGATTATTTTTTATGAAAATGATGTCATTTGAATGTATTGGATGTGTTTTGGGTGTTAGAACATTTTCCGGAAATTATTTCGGAGTTGAAATAAGCGAAAACGGTGAAAACGGAGTTATCGGGTGACTTTTGAGCCAACCGGGTGATGGCTGCCCAAAAAGTCAATTTGTCACTGTTCAGGTAGCCCAAGAATTTTCCTACTACTATTGGGGCTGACCTGGGCAGCCCTCATTTGTATTAGGTAGTCGGTTCGGTCAAAAAAGTGTTTTATGCCATTTTACGGAAAAATATTTTCGTAAAAGTTTCGCGACGTTTCTTAGTTATTTATGTCGTTATTTGATATTGAATAAATATGTTTGTGTGAAATATAAATAAATTATTTATATTGGATATTGAATAATTTATTTGGTAATTTTAGAAAAAAAAAAATTTAAATTACAATTTCATCCGAACACTGCTTCTGCCGCGCCCTTTGCCCAAAACCCCAACATTCCTAGCTTCTGAAGGTAAATGCACGGCCAGATGTACCATCACATCAAAAAAATAGGTGGCAATATTCTCTCCAGCTTGCATAGGATTATCATGATTCCTCGCTCAAGTTCGTCAATAATAAATGTGGTTAATGTCTTCTGACATAATTGTTTAAAGAAGCCACATAGATCAAGTACGATGTCGCATAAATTCGATGGAAGATAAGGTCGAATGCCAACAGGAAGGAGAATCTTCAGATGCACATGACAGTCCTGACTTTTTCGATGCATAATCATCAGGAAATTTAACCATTTTCAGCCAATCACAGAATGATTTTCTCTCTGATTGAGTTAGCACGTAACTAGCAGATGGCTTAATAAGACCTCAAGGAGTGACCTGTAAATGCAATTCACTGCGAATGCTAAGATCTTGTAGGTCCAATCTAGCATTTACACTATCTTTTATTTTACCCTGAATATTGAAGAGTGTGCCCATTAAACTCTCGCATATGTTTTTTCCTATATGCATTACATCCAAATTATATCGCAAACTTAGACTCCCTCAATATTCTAACTCAAAAAAAAATACTCTTTCATGTCCAATTCAACTCTTTAGGTTAATGTTTTCGATTTTTATCTCTATTATTAGGATGTTTCTCTGGTGTGCTATCTCTGAGATGTTGATGTTGGCAAAGTATGACGAATCCAAACAATGGATTGGGCATACTCTAAGGTTCTTGTTGACCGTTGAATAATTTACTTCTCCGCCAAGGATGACTCAACTCAAGAAATTGCATGTGTCTTGTGTATCCTATTTTATTCTGTAATCGTTGTGAAGGTGTTTGACCCGCACAAACTGGACATGCTATGTATCCCTTAATGCTCCATCCAGATAATGAACCATAAGCTGGAAAATTATTAATGGTCAATAATAATACGGCATGCATCTGAAAATGCTGCTCAGAAGCTACATCATAGGTATGCACACCCACATTCCATAATGTTTATAACTTCTCGATCAATAGTCTCAAGTAAATATTCATATATTTACCAAGGGAATGTGGACCACAGATAAGCAATGACATAAACATGAACGAATCCTTCATACATTTCCATGGAGGAAAGTTATATGGAATAATAATAACGGGCCATATGCTGTAACAGTTGTACATATTCCCAAACGGGTTAAAACCATCATAGGCGAGACCTAACCTTACATTACGGGGGTCCTTAGCGAAACAAAGGTATATGTAATCAAATTCCTTCCACTCGGTTCCATCCGCAGGATGTCTGAGTATGCCCTCCACACATATCCTCTTTTCATGATGCCACATCATATCAGACGATGTGTGTCGTGATATGAATAACCTCTGCAGCCTGGGAGTTAATGGGAAATATTGTAATATCATTTGAGGCACTTTCTTCCCTATATCACAGACTTTTTACCGACTTTTACCACATATTGGACAATATTCAAGTGATTTATACTCGGTACGAAATAAAACACAGTCATACTTACAAGCATGAATGCATCCATACCTCATTCCCAGATCATGCAATATTTTCTTTGCCTCGTAATACAACTTAGGCAATTCTCTTCTAACCGGTAACATTTGCCCCAGTATGTCTAGCATCATATCAATACTTTTGTTGGTCATTCTGTTGATCACTTTAATGTGTAATAATTTCACAACGAAATTCAAGATCGATATTTCAGCATAGTTAAATGGAATTTGTTTTGCCTCATCAAGTAGTTCACTAAGTAAATTTTGATCATTTCCACCTAACTCTATGACCAAGTTGTGGACCTTGTAAGACATGCAAAGCATCGGTTATCTTATCGTTTGTAGGTTGATTGTAACTACTTCTCTCCCTTCACCGGAATCAATAAACCGTGATTGAGAATTATATTGCTCACCATGATAAATTCATGTATGATAAGTTGGTGATATTCCAAGCATGCATAAATGATTGTGGACTTCATCTAAATGTTTCCTTTTCTTATTCAAACAATTTGTATATGGATACCGAACATGACCTTCTGTATCAATGTGTTGCTTTTCCGATTCCATGAACTCATATACTCCATTACAGTATTCAACACTCAATCTATCCACCGAGCTCATCCAATTTCTATCCATTTCAGCCAAATATCTAAATATAAAAATATAATTATTAGACATCATATTACACTCATCAACATCACCAAATCATTAATTATTTATTTAAGCATACATATATATATTCAGTTAATTAATTAATTAATTTACAAAATAAAATATATTTAGTTAATTAACTAATCTACATATATGCATCATAAACCACTAACACAACGTATATAATTAATAAACATAATTATAAAATATGAAAACCATAATTTCTTACAAAGATTAAACAGAAATACTTAAGTGAGATATATAATTATTCTTTACAAATATAAAGAAAAATAATAAAGATATATGAAAGAAGATTTACCTATTAAAAAAGTAATTACAGTTTTATTGAAAATTTTTAGGAGAGTTGTGAGGTTTCAGATAAGACAGTAAGATTGTAGAGGATCAGATTAAAGAGGATGACAGAAAAATCAAAGAGGGAAGAAGGAGTAATATAGTTTTAGCATCGAAGTCCTCTAATTCGACGCTAAATGTCTGATTTTTAGCTTCGAAATTAAATTTCAACACTAAAGGATAACGAACTTTCGGTGGTATCGTCATAACCTTTAGCGACACAATTTAGTCGACGCTAAATGTCAAATTTTCAGTGTCGAATATATTTTTCGATGCTAAAGGTATCACTTTTAGTGTCGTTATTTATATCGACGCCAAAATAATGGGAATAGTTGAAAATCTTTAGGGTCGAAAATTTATCAACACTAAAATTACTACTTTTAGCGTCGTTTTTAATATTCGACGTTAAAAGTAGACAATTTGGCGTCGAATATTATTTTCGACACTAAAAGTTATTATTAGCGTCAAAAATAATTTCGACGTTAAATATTTGGATGCTAAAAGTGCATTTTCTTGCAATATATTCTATTCGACTCGAGAAGATTCACATTGATGTTGGTATACGATCTATTAGGAATCTTCCAGTGAGTTATTCAACGTTCATATAATAAACACCTACTTGTTATGGAGTCTCCCAAGACTCATGATGCATTGAGAAAAATAATTGGAATCCAATTCCAATATATGATATGTACCAGTCTCTTAGGTTTAATAACTGACCGTGCATGTAAACCTTGATCAAGATCAGTGTTATGATACTTTATATCGTAACGCAAGTATACGGTGTCAGGTTTTAGTATAAATCAGTGAAAGAGAGTTGAACCCACGAGGATTGTGTTAAACTCACACTAATTACTACAATTGATAATCCTAACTTTATTTAGAAAATAAATAATAACGATTTAACCAGATAAATAATATATAAAAATATTTAGATATGAGGAACTTATATGATAGAGATTCTAGAGTCTCATTTCACCTAGATATACTCTATGTATTTGTCATGCCAATTAACTTGTTCAGTTGAATTGTTTATAAGTCAAGAATCCTAAGTATTCACTCCTTCTCCCGAGTATCAGTGAAAATATTATCAACTACAGATTTCGATATCCTATAAAAATCTAGTAATTAACAACTCATTACCTCTTGTGATTCTATGCTATGAACTATATATTCTCTCAAACTCTATAGAATCTTAGGTTGTATTCTCTATATCTATTCAGAATCCCTCTATCCCAAGTGAAAGATTTCAAACATACATCATCTCAAATTGTGGCCAGCAACCAAGAAGCATTAAACTCAAAGAATATAAATAAACTGAATACAACTTCATAACAAAATTGAAAAATAATATAAAGGTTCAAGCATCAATTACATCATTCTCCAGAATTAAGGAGTTAGTTCATGACTAAAGATACAAACAATAAAAACATGTCATGAATCTAATAGAAATCAAACCCGAAATGAATCTCTTCCTATTCGGACGTCACCGCCTTCGTCTACTCTTGTCGCTCTTCAATCCTCCTCTTTGGATCTCTCTAAAAATAAGTTTTTTGGTGATTTGTGCTGTGTATTAGCCTCCCTCCTTTAGTCTTGGATGAACTTATGTATTTATAATAAAGCCTTAGGGACATTGTGCATCTAAAAATCCTAAAAATTGTGTTTTTAGACTCCCCGCAGTGCCACGGCGACTGAAGTTGGGCATCGTTGCGCTAAACTCCCTAGACTTTGTATGGGACGCATGTAAGCTTGCAAGCACCGCGGTGCCAGTGATTTCCTTCACTGGTGCTGTGCGTCTTGCTTCCTTTAAATAAAGCATAAAAGAACTACAAAATACATTAAATGATACGGAATCTAACAAAATAGTAAGCTAAGAATGTAGGAATAAGTGGCTATAAACCACACTTATCAATCAGTTTAAAAAGGAATTAAATTCTAATATTTCTCAATATAATTGCAGCGTCTTTAGCAACTATATCACAACTATTCATTCTATGGTCATTAAGGGTGGCAATGGGCCGGCTCTAGCCCGGCCAACCAAAAAAAAGCTCGGGCCCGTGAAAAGCCCGGCCC